>WSXT02068836.1:0-12382 GCA_011762715.2 Neuroterus valhalla | reverse complement strand
GAGAAGCAGTAGGTTGAGCACGATCCTTTTCCGAGTCTCGGCGAACTCGACGCTGGCAGATGACAATGGAAAGGGTCAAATGAGCCTTCAGGTAGTTGGTGGTACCCTGAGATGATCTTAAGCCATATATTCTTTAATTTCAGGACTGTTTCTTCTTTTCTACATGTAAAAAAATGGAGGGGCGGCACAGCGGATTATTTTGTTGGAAGTACAGAACAAATCTTTCTCCACTTTGATTGTCCTCTTTTGTCGCTTGGCAACTCTGCGACCTTTTTTTACAATAATTCCTGAAAAAATTGCAAATATTCTACGTAATATTAATAAAAGAACCAAGAGTGAAAAAGACATTCGTTCATTTTTATTAACATCAATATTATAAACTATTATTCGAACTTGCCCAAAAATTCTCAACTACAATTTTACAATATCAAGAAATATTCTCTTTTTTTCTATAAAGGAAGTTTCGTTGAACAACCGACAGTTTCCCAGCATAAAAAATTATTTTTGTTATATAAAACTATTTTAATCAAAATCTGAAGCTACTTGCGATATGCACGAAAAAACTATTATCACTCGAGAAAACACGCACTCGATAGGGAGTCCATTTTTCATTTATAATAATTATAGTACTCTGCAATGAAATAGATTTGTTGTACTGTATACAGTGCTTCAGGAGAGCAATCTTGTAAAACTTGGATGAGCCAAGATATGCCAAAAATTAGAAATGATGACTAGAAATAAAGAGAATTTCATCGTTGAAAATATTCGTATGAACTAATTAATATCGCCTGGTGGATCTCATAAAACTTCACTAAAATCAAAATTAATGCACTGAAAAACGAAAAGCCCTATTAAAAAATGGCGTTGAACCGTCTAAAAAAAATCATTTTCCCCTTTTCTAGTTACATATTTATGGGCAGGTCTGCCTTAAGTTTCGCTGGATAATTCGTATAGTTTAAGCAAATGCATAATCACAATCACTCGCGTCGACATTGATAACAAAATTAATTTTCTTACGTACAAAAGGCTGAAGTTATCTTACGATTTAAATGGAATTACGGCGGACATTTTGAAGTTTTCTATAGCAATGTGCCGTTTAAAATTTCCCATGTAAACTTCAACTTTGAACTTTGAAAGTTTCAAAATGTGGAATTGATGATCAATTTAATTTTTAACGAAATTAAAATGTTTTCTAATTCAAGAAGAGGACTTTTCTACAAAACAGTGGAATTTTCAACCTGAAAATTATATCTTTCTACAAGAAAGTTTATTTTCTACTAAACAGTTCTATTTCTTAATTTTCATCTCGGAAATATGAATTTCAATCTCCTTGATTCAAAATACAACCACTTGGTTAAAAGTCGAACTATTCCATTAAAAATTCATTAACTTAGAAGAACCATCTCTTTGATAGAAAATTTGAATAATTCGGCCGATTGATTGAGAATCCACTTCTTTCGGTAAGATGTATTTTTTTAAATTAAAAATACAGCTGAAACTGCTACAGTTTCACAGATTCCGAAACTTTCAGCTAAAAATTGGGTAAAGTATAATTTCCTGAAACGGCACGTTGCTAGAGATCTAAATGCACCTAGGTTTGGCTTGTATCAAATCCAGATTTGTACCCAAATCCAGTATTTTACCCCTTTTTATTTGTCTAACGATTTTTTGATTTCAATACAGAATGGACATCGACATTATTGAAGAAGCGTTCGACGTTTTATGGTTAAAATTAAAGCTAATAATTAATACAGACCGTTCAATCGTTGAGGATACAAAACCGTCGTAGAATAAGGCCATCAGAACTCTACTAGTCGATTCTGATAACAATCGACGTCCTTGAATTACAAAACCATCTGAACAATAAATAATTTTATCATGTAAAATTACATTTTAGAATTAACAGGCGCGTCACACTTTTATATTCGAGAGCTTGGTTTTATAATACTTTTCGGGTCCTTTAACAATCGACATGTTTGAAGTAGAGGTTTAACATTTTTGACAACACTGAGAAATTTAACATGTTTTTAATTTTTTATAATATTTATATCTTCCAATTTATATTTTAATAATTCTCTACTTCAGAACGACTTCAATTCCTACAAACTGCACCACCTTTACAGACCTTTAGAGAAAAGACTTGCTAAAAAATTATTCAAATTTTAATATTCGACAATAGGAAATCTTCGAATTTACAAAATTTCCTGAAAACAGGTTTTCCAGACCTGCTATTTATAAAAGTCCTCGACTTTTTCTCGAGTTTTCAGAATCAAGGTATCTAGTGATCAGACAATTTAAAATCATCGTTTTTTTTCCTCCGAAGAATTTAAAAAGTTTTTTTTTTTTTTAAATTCGTCTTAAGCCAGCGTATACACAAACTGAAGTGATAAATATCAATCAAAACTAGATTGCCTATCACGAGTATGACACTAACTGATTATCGATGGTTACTTGAGTTCATTCAATGTTATTTATATGAGAGTTCCATTTTTGCATTTTAAAGAAAAGGATTGAAAAAGTTGTATCAATGTTTTATTAAAATTTATATAAAATCTAAGGGGCCATTTTATCATCAAAAATTTCAGAAATATTTCAAGTCTTTAAAAATCCTTGCAAATTTCGAAAAGATCCTAATTTATTCGGAAGAAGTGAAAAAAAGTTACCAAAAGTCAAGGATTTCCAACCCAAAAAGTGACTGAAACTTACTAAAATTGGTTAAGAGTGATTTGATGTGATTCAATGTTCTTCTGAATTCAGAAGAATTATTTGATTCAAAAAATAATTGCATTCGTTGAATTTGGAGGGAATTCAGAGAATATGATGAAAATCAAAAGTAATTTGATAAAATGCCCAAGAATTAAAGCTAAATATAACGATTGTATAATCACAAGTAAATGGAACCAAATTTTAAAAAATTCCATTGAATTCAATAGTGTTCAAAGAAATTGCAAAGAATACAACACAATCAAAAACCCAGGAATAGATATAGACCTAAATTTATTATTGGTGAACTTTTTTGTAAAACATTTGAAATAAGTATTCATAATGTTTCCTATCTCAATTTGAAATATACAATAATTCAATTCTATTATTATTTCCCATAGGATAATATTCATTACGTCAGATTTGATTCCAATTTTACATAACATTCATGTTAGCACTATTTTTGCAATATCTTTTTGAATAGTTAACAAAATGCCTTCATCTTAAGATATTTTCAGAAGTGCTAAAAATTCCAATACAGAAATTACCTGACTTTCCTGACAACCTCGCAGTCAGAACATTACTGTTGATGCAAAATAATTGCTTTTTTTTAATTGATCTTGAAACATTTCTTCTGACAACAGTCATACAGAATTTTATAAACTTTAACTTCAGTTTTTTTAAAGTTCCGTGACATTTTCAGGTTTTTTCTGACATTCCCTGACCTTCCTGACCAGTTTTAGATTCCCTAACTTTCTGGATTTCCCTGATACCTTTAACGTATTAAGGAAAGAAAATTGTAACTCTCATATGATTAACATTAAAAGAACTAAAGTGATAACACAGGTCTGCAAATAATAGGGTTTTATTTGATAATGGAAAACGAGAGGTATTTTCCGGAGTAATTTTTTCTGTGGAATCCAAAGCCAAGCTAAGAATATGTCCATCATGTCAGGATTTTGAGACATTTGAGGTTATGCCCTCGGAAAATGGGGGTTTTCGCTACTTTCGAGGTTATGTACTGTGCGCGTGAAATTTTTTTTGTCTTGTTTCAAAACAAGAATCATTGATCACAACTCTTCCCCTTCAAATTAAGCTATTGAACAGTTACCAGCGATTTTTTAGATCAAAGATACAGCCTCTTTCAGTTTCGACATTCATATGAACAATCGTATGAGGATTCACTTTGACCCTTTGGAGCATACCAGTTTGCACTCGGTGATTTCTCTTCCAAATTTGTGACTGGAGGTCTTGATGGTCACTGAATAAGAATTTACAGTACGAAAATTGACATCTTTATTATCAAGATGGCGGATCCAAAATGTCGGATTCAAAATGTCGGATTGAAATTTACAAAATCAAAGGATTTCCATGTATGAAAGCTTTTTTCGAGGGTTCCAAGGTCCTTGGTTATTAACATGAAGTCGCAAGATTGACATTCTCATCAACAAGATGGCCGATTCAAAATAGTATACTCCAAAGAGTAAAAGTGAATGCTCATACGGTTGTTCAGATGAATGTCGAAACTAGAAATGGCTGTATCTTTGTGAAAAAAACATTGGTGACTGTTCAATAGCTTATTTTGAAGGGAAAGAGTAGTACTAAATGATAGCGTTTTGAAACAAGACCAACAAATTTCGAGCGCCCAGTACATAATCTCAAATGTAGCGGAAAACCCCATTTTCCGAGTATAGAACCTCAAATATCTCCGAATCCTGACGCAATGGACATATTCTGAGGTCGGGTTCGGATTCTACAGAAAATTAATTAGGAAAAGGCCCTCAACTTTCCTACAACAAAACCTTGCAGACCTAAGTAATCGAAATATCGTGGGTTTTGTAAGGCTTCTTCCAGTTACATTAAATTCTCGGGCTTTTTCGGTCCACCAGACACCCTGATAACCTGTAAAAAGTCTCATGAACTTCATTCGTAAATCGAATTCTACTTTTGGTTTCGAGATTTGGTTATTTACATTAAATTCGTTCACGAAGTGATGATGATTTATAATAACTGTATCCTAGTGATAAGTCGCCTTAAAGCTAGAACGATTCTATCCGGTCTGTGGTATTTACACTTGCGTAGGTGGTGGTAACCTGAAGAGGATTATTTTGGAGAAGAGGTGCAGCGGAGCTCGTAGAAGGCCGATTCTCGATCGACTCTTCTTGTGTTCTGTCGTATTGCTCGATCCTTCTGTTTCTTCGGCAGGACATCACGTCTGCAAAAACATTCCAAAATTATAAATAAAAGACCCAAGAACTCCTCTCTCAAGAACAAAACAAACGCCACAAGTTCAAGTGTCACGGCAGATTAACTTCTACTTTGGAAAAATACGTTTTAGTATTTTTAGTAACTATACTACAACACCAAACTCTTTAATACGCTAAATGAATGAATAAATGAATACATAAACGCATTTATGAATGCTAAAAAAAGTGAGTATTAATCTGATAGTATCGGAAAGGATGGTATCGGAATTCAAACCGGGTGACCCATTAAAAATCAGCCTTGACTTTAAAAGTCGATAGCACCGTCCAGAATATCGATAAAAATATTTTTTTAAACCAGTTCATTATATCGTTTTCAAATGCTTTTCAAATGTGCCTATATACATATAAATAATAAGTTTTGTAAGTTCAAAAATAAACCTTACTCCTACATTTTCTTGTAAAGATTAATTTTCTACCAAAAAATTAAACTTCAACCGCAAACAATTGTATTTTTAAATTATTAGTTGGATCCAAGCTTAATGACGGTTCTTTTTATAACGGTGTTGAATTCCTACCAAGAAAGATTAATTTTTAACAAAGCAGTTGAATTATCCAAAGAAAGCTATTTTTGATACAAAATCGATGAATTTTCAACCTATAAAAATGAATGGAGAAAACAAAATGAATAGTTATCCAAAAATTGCATTTACAACAAAATAGTGGAACTCTCAAGCAAAAAGAACGAATTTTCAACGAAATAGTTCAAGGTTTAACCAAGTAGTAGAATTTTCAACGTACAAAGGTCATTTTATAAATGAATGGTCGACTTCTTCGAGAAAAAGAGATTTTACTTCACCAAAAAAAGATGCATTTTGAACCAAAAAAATGGATTTTTAACAGAATAATAACATTTTTAACAAAATGATTGGATTTCAACTGAAATAATTAATTTTATATACAAAAGATACTTTTAAGCCAGGAAGTGAATTTTCTACAAAAAAGTTCAATTGAATAGTAGAATTTTGAACTAAAATTTTTTTCAGTTTTTTGTGGTAGATAGTTGAACTACTTTGTAGGAAAATTATTTTTTTTCTGGTTGGAGATTCATTTTTTCTATTTCAAGATTCAACTATTTGGTTGTAAATCAATTTTTTTGTTGAAAATATATTTATTCTGCATGAAATTCGTCTTTTTGATAGAAAAATAATCTATTTAGTATAAATTAAACTATCTGCTTGAAAATCAACTTTTTTGTTGGGAACTCATATTTTTCGTAAAAAATCAAAATGTTTTTGTATAAGATCCGACTGTTTGGTTTGGAATTATATTTTTCATTAAAAAATGTAAGTTTTCGAGAAAATTAAGTTTTTTTGTGGATAAATAGCTTTTCTTCGAAAATTCAATAGTTTTATTGGAAATCCATGTATTAAGTTGAAAATTCGTCTTTTTGGCAGAACATATATCTTCTTGGGAGAAGAGCTTTTCTGTTTGGTTGAAAATTTCATCATTTGGTTACAAACGTGTATTTTTCGGTTCGAGATTCCACTTTCTGATTAGAAGTTGAACCATGTGGTTCAAAATTAATTTTCCACGATTTATCTCTTTTGTTCAAGATTCAATTATTTGGTTGCAAGTAAACTTTTTCTGAAAATTCATATTTGTCGGTAAAAATTCAACTGTTATGTAAAAAAATTGTTCACTTTATAGTGTTCGGTTGAAAATAAACTTTTTTGTTAAAAACTCATTTGTTTGGTAGAAAATTCAGCTATTCAGTACTTTTTTTGTACAAAAATTCGTCCTTTGGTATAACAGTATAACATGTTGGTAGTTGAAAGTATGAAAAAATATACAATTGCGTTCAGAAATCCTTTGTTAATTACATTTATCTTTTGGCTCGGAGAGAAAACTTGTGGCTGGGTTTGTCGTGACACATGGAAGGACATGGCAACATTGCAAACTATGCTCGAAGCCCAACCTCCAAAATATCGAAATTTATAATAATTGGTATTATGTGTTTATAGTTTTGGTTTTCCATGTAAGAGAAAATATTGAATCGAGTACGGAATAAGGGGAGGTTTATTAAAAATTGGTGCTTGAAAACAGACAAAAAGTCTAGCAGTTATGGCAGAAGCAAAGAGCACTTTCCTGAAATAAGAGGCAAGTCGAAAAGGCGAATTGATTGGCAACAAAACATTTGAAGAAACAACTATGAATAAAATGGAATCGTATTAACTTTTCGATTATTTCTACTCTAATTCTAATTCTGTGCAATAATGATTCAAATATTAGCGCTTCATCCCCCATGTGATCGACAATCCATCATGATGTCTAGTATTTGCGCTGTTGCCACATCTTTACCGCTCAACTCTTCTAACCTTCAACCAGATCAAAATTGCAACTTTTTCTATAACTTTTCTTCTAAAAATAAGCAGTAAAAAACCTCAAATTTTTTACAGAAACTCTGTATTGTGTTCTTCTATCGTGTTATAGTTTTGGAGAAAAATTACCAGAACCGTTTGAGCGTCATGCTAAAATATGTTACATTTTCAATACATTCGGATAGGTCTTACGTGTATTGGCAATTTAAATTTACCGCCCGCCATCTGGTGGTTTCAATATGGCTGCCACGGGGTTATTATATCGGCATATATATATAGTTATAGTTCCAATGTTAAAAGTGACCCCGTAGCCGCCATTATCGCAGCGCCCTCCTACCCGCGATGGATGTTTTCATTGACAATAATATGCGATTCGAAAAAAATCCGCAAAAAATAATGTTATCCGTATAATACCTTACAATCCTAAAAAACACTCTTATAAAATATGAAATAATTACATTCATTTTCCTAGCTCCTGCCAAGAGTTAGAGTTGAAGTACCCAAATCCTTAAAAATCGGAATTTAAGTTTTGTATATCAAACGTTATAATTCAATACCAACATGCCCAAATTACTTCATCCAAGGCTAATTAAACGCAGAATTTATTAAGCTTTTGAACGTTTTTTTAAAACAATATTTCTATCCATATTCTGGACGACGCTATCACCTCTCAAAGAAAAGGCTGAATTTGAACAGATCCCCCGGTTAGTTGTCCGATACTATCAGTCAGCAGTGTAAAAAAATGAACTTTCGCTTTCCCACTATTTCCATTCTCACTAATAATGAATAAAATTGCAAATAATTTTCTCACAGTTCAAAATTCTTGGAATCTGATCAAAGTTCTCTAATTGAAAAGAAGAATCAAAGGCTTAAAAATAAAATAAAAAAGTTCCTTAGAGATTAATCTCCTTTTATTATTGAAAAAGCGTATACTTCACTCGAAGTAGCAAACAGGACAAGATCTGGTACATAAAAAATACAAACTACAAAATATACAAGCAGACGACATACACATTTATGTACAACATTAGGCATCCCCTTATAATAATTATCATAAATGATTGAGCAGCTTTTGGTCAGAATAAAGATCGCAAAAAAAAAGATCGTGTACTCTATCGCAGTACAGAACTCAGTCATCGTGTTTCAGGACTTTTGATTAGGGAGCGTCTATTAATAACGTAAGGATTATTTTTTAACTTTCAGACCCCCTCCGCCCCTATCGTGAGGATAAGTTAAAAGTTTTCAACGAGATTTCAAAAGATTCGAGTAATTTCCAGTAATTTGAAAAGATTTCGGAAGGGGTACGAAATCCCCCCCACCCCCCGCCTTACATATTTATTGGACGCTCCCTCACAAGTGATGGACGCCGTTTTAAGCTAATTAGACTCTTCACAGGCTGCAGAGTGTTCTCGAATTATTAATGATTAATCATTAATTATTGATCACTAGCCACAGGAGTGATAATCATCTATCGCAATCGATCACCCGGAAAGTGGGAAAAACGATAGGTGAGGGAGATTTGGATTTGCTTACACGTTGATTCAGGGAAGTTTCTTGTACGCTGTCCAGATTTCCTCGCAAGGCTCTCTTGTGATTGGCCAGCTTCTCCCGATTCATCGGCGAGCCTAGAATCACCAATTTCGTGCTCACTTTGCCTAGCTCAATCAGACTCCAAGTTTGAACTCAGATTGATTCATGATTATACATTAATCAATGCAAGATTTTTCATTTACTTCATTTCAAGGCTCCCATTATCATTTTATATTTCATACTTATCTTCTCTTTATTTAAAGAACTTTGTGAACGCAAGTTAAAAACATTTTCATGATCAAACGACTGATTGATAAAAGAGTATTATTTTTTAAATCGAGTAATCAGCATAGAGTTAATATAGATAGAGGCGACAAGCCAGCTTAGAATCCGTCCGCGCATAGAGAGAGAAGGAGAATAAGATGGTCCCGAAAACTCGAGGCACTCTGTTTCTTTCTCTCTCAGAGAAGTTGAGCTGACGATTCCGCTTACAGAGCGGCCTATGACTTGTTGGCTCTATCTGTATCAAGACTATGGTAACTTGACATTTTTTTCCAAGATCCGATCCGAATAAATGATTTTCTTGTTTCACGAACAGCACCCCTACAAAGTGTGTCTTTTGGTTTCAAGATGCCCCCTGAATTATGCTAGAACAAACATTTAGAGAAACTCCCATGTTGCTTTTTATAATAAAATAATAATTGTGTTCAAATAATCGCTGTTTGCGACTTTGTGCATCTTTATTTTGGCATGCGTATTGTTTTTTCGATTTTATTATAATTTTTTCTGTTCAATTCTGCCAAAAATCAGGGGCGATTTTGACATCAAAGGATAGATTTTTTAGAGATGTGATTTGAAAAAAAAAATTTTGTCAACCAACCTAAACTACAATTATACAGAAAAAAACCTGTTAAAATCGAAGATGACAGAGCTGCAGTTGAAAAAACTGATTGAAAGTGGGAACCTTGAAAGTTGCTAAGTTGTAAAATATGTGGTTTCGTTAAATTGCGAAAGCGAGTTTTGAAGTTTTTTAATATTGATACTGGTGCAGTGTTATATTGCAGAGTAAAATTATTATGTTAAACAACTTTGAAGGAAGCAAATTGACGCTTGAACTAGGAATATATTTGTTAGTACACATAATTCAATGGTCTGCCTTCAATTCTTATATCTTTCTCAAATAAATGTTATAAACTTTGGCTTATTCAGTTATACTTATTCAATTCATTTTCAAATGTTTCAATTTTAACTCTACAAGTTCGAATTATATTAAAGACAGGCCTGTTATTTTCTACTCTATTTATAATGTCTACAAACATTTGATAAAAATTTTCAAAGTTTATGTTTCTTACCGATATAACTAAGAAGGACGGGTAGGAATATAAGTCCATGCGCTGCTCCGAACAGCACGATTCCTAAATACATTCTAAAGTAGAATACCTGAAAAATAAAAATGAATTTATTGTATTACTGTGAACTACTGAACAGTGCTATTCAAAAACCTAGGGATCTTCTAGGGAGAGTTGGGAAACGTCTTCCCACTCTTTTGAATGGCTAAGATTAAACCGGAACCAGAAGTTGCAGAAGAGTGCGCGATATTCAAATCAAATTTAACAATAAGTTTACCATTTTTAAGAAGAAAATGAGGAAGAACATAACATGAAATATACACATATCAAAAACGAATCGAGTATATGAAAACATAAATGTGTGATAAAAATATGTAGTAATTAAGGCTGTTGAACTAACTCTACAACCTAAAAATTCAGTATTTTCATTCTACTGAACAAAAACTAGATACATTTATATTTTTTTACATTCGACCCCAATGCGAAGAAATATCTAGATCGACTTTTTATGCAGTTTAATAAGGAAAAATAATTTTTAGGTTACGCAGGTTTTAAAAGAAGGTAAAGTAATTGCGTAGACATCAATAATAAATTATTGAAAATGCATTGTTGCTTATCTCAAGAATTTCAGTTAAGGTTCACATGTCTGCAAAACTACAATTGATGAAATAATGTTCACTCGTTACATTTTTTCCTTTTTTTTTGTATTTTCAGCACTTGTATTTTTTAACTTATTATTGATAAAAAAATCGAGGAGATAAGTGCTTTCATCGAACTCGTAGTTGTTAGTTGTGACAGGCTTTATATATTAATTTTTCTCTAACTTTCAATGCACGCATTATACGTGAACACATTTCAAACTTGTGGCGCGCGCTGTGAGGACTTCTGGTTCCGGACTAATCGGGATGCGCAGTGTCAAGTCCGTCTGAGCTCTGAGCCTGTGTGAATACGTTTCTCAACTCTCCCTAGAGGATCTCTACAAGTAAAGGTGAATAGAACAGGACGAGGGGATTGGTCAATAGAAGGAAAAGAGCAATTCAAAGAGAAGCTGAAGGGTGTAAAAATGGGAGAAGGAAATGTAAATGAGGTGATGGAAATAATTATAGGAGAACTAAAGAGAGTGTTAGAGGAAACAAACAAGAAAGAGGTTAGGGGGGGGGGGGCAGGAATGGATGGGATGATGAATGGAGAAAGAAAAAGAAGGAAGTGAGAAAGGAGCTAAGAAGATAGAGGAAAGACAAAAGTAGTGGAGATGAGTATAGAAGAAAAAAAAGGAACATACTGAAATAAGTGATAACAAAAAAGAGGAGGAAAATAGGAGGTTTGAAGAAGAGGTGGAGAAGGCTAGAACAGGAGAAGAGGTTTGGAAAGTAGTAAATAAAGAAAGAAAAGGGTAAACCAGGATATTGAGATGGTAGAATGGAAGAAGTATTTACGGGATTTGCTAGGAGGGGTAGAAAATACAGCTAGGAAGGGAGGAAGAGGGGGGAGAAAAAGAGACAAGGAAGAGGACGTAACAAGAGAAGAAATAATCAATGTGTTAGGAATAATGGAGGAGGGGAAAGCTCCAGGTCTGGATGAAATTCCAAATGAAGTATGGAAATATGGGGGGAACGAGCTAAAGGAATGGGCATGGATAATGTGCAATAGAGGATGGAGAGAAGAGGATTGTCCAGATACATAGAGAGAAGGGGTAGTGATAACGAAAATTAAAAAAGGCAAAGGAGAGGAGGTTAAGGATTACAGGGGAGTGACACTAATGCCAACCTTGTACAAAATATATGTAACGGTTTTATCGGTGAGATTGAAGAAAGAAGTAAAAGAAAAGAAGATAGTGCCATAAAATCAGACGGGGTTTCGAAAAGGGATGGGGATGACAGACAACATACATGTTGTAAATTATATAATAAATAGGAGGATTAAAAAGGAAAAGAAAGGTATGATAGCGATGTTCGTAGACCTGAAAGCGGCGTTCGACTCTCTGGACCGGGAAGAGTTGGAAAAGGTTATGTTGAAAAAAGGTATAAAGGAAGGTCTGATAAAGAGAGTTTCGGAAATCTTTCGTGAGATAAAAAGCAGGGTTCAGGTAGCCGATCAAGTAGGCGATAGTTTCTGGTTGGTGACAGGAGTAAGACAATGGTGTCCTCTGAGCCCACTCTTATTCAACATCTTGATCTCAGACTTGGAAGAAAGAATGAACAGAAAAGGATGGGGA
>WSXT02068825.1:0-12384 GCA_011762715.2 Neuroterus valhalla | reverse complement strand
TTCACGGTCAAGTTTTTCAATTTTCCCGGTAAAATAAAAGTAACATATTTATATTTGTTGCAAAACGCATACATTTATTTCTATTCATGACGTTCATTCTAAACATCCTTTAACACAACAGATCAAACATTGCAAAAAAAAATCAATTTTGGAAAGAATACTTCAATTCTCAACGGAAAAAAAATTTTTTTGACAAAAGTTGGAACAGTTAAACTTAAAATTAAAAATAATCAATTTACGAAGACAAAAAAAAACGGATTTCCAACAAAATAGTTCATTTTCCAACCAAGAAGATGGATTTTCGAATAAAAAGATAAATATTTAACTAGATCACTTCAATTTTGAACCATAAAGGTGAATATTCAAACAAGAAGATTAATTTTCGGAGAGAAAGAATAATTCTCTAAGAAGAAATACAATGTTCCAACAAAAAAGTCAAATTTCGAACTCAAAAATGATTATTTTCACCTCAAAATCGAACAGTCATATTTTTAGTTTAAAAAAACAATTTAAAACCAAGCATAGTAAGTTTCATACTAGAACAAAGAATGTTCAACTGAGGGAGTTGAATTTTAGAACAGATAAACTAACTTTTACTGAAAAAGATGAATTGTCCATGAAAATATGAATACCCAAATTGTTAATTGAGAAAATGGATGTTCTTTATAACAGAAAAAACTAAAGTTCAACAAAAAAAAAGACTAACTTTCAGCGAACAAAAAAGAACCAACTTTCAAACAAATAATTACACTTTCACACAAAATGATGAAGAATCTAATGGGATTGTAAATTCTTAAATGAAGTAGTTGAATTCTAAACCAGAAAGACGAATTTTCAGATAAAATGATGAAACTTAAACTAGAATAGTTCAATTTTTAACAAAAAATGAATTTCCAACCAAAAAATACAATTTTTTAACCAATTGGTCGAAATTTGAACTATAAAAATAGAAATTTTCAAACAAAAATGAAGTAGTGACATTTTTGGCTCAAAAAACTAATTTCAAACCAAACATAAGAGTTTTTAACTAGATGAATGTTCGACTGTTCTTAACCGAATTGTCGAATTTTGAACTAGAAAGGTCCACTTTCCACTAAAAATGGAACAGTTAATTTTTTAGTTGAATAAATTGATTCTCAACCAAACTGATGAATTTTCAGGTATGACGATGAATCTTCAAATGAATAGATATATTTTACGCAAAAAGATGAATTTCCGACCATGAATATTATTTTCCACGAAAAGGCAAATTTTCCACAAAGCACATAATTTCTCAAAGAAATAGTTAAATTTTCGAATTCAAAAATCAATCTTTAACTCAATACTTGAATTTTCACCAAAAAAAAGATGAATTTATTTCTAACAAAGTAGTTACAATTTCAACCAGAGGTGGATTTTGAATCGAAATAATTGACATAAAAATTTAACTCTCAGCAAAAAAGTTTAAATTTTATAGAAGAAGTTGATTTTTCAACTCAGAAAGGATGACTTTGCAATGAACAATGTAAACAAGTTTTCTATCATAATTCCTCTCTTCTCAGTCCGAATTAAAATTAGTTCAAAAAGTTCCTGTTCCATGTACAAAATTCTCTGCCTCAAGTGAAATTATGCTTCACTAAAACTACCTGCCCTAAAATAAAAACTAGTATTATTTCCTGAAATTCCCTATCCAAAGTCAGATAAATGAGGAAAAGCAAATGAAACGTGATCAATACATTTTTTCGAAAAATGAAGATAATGATTCTTTTTGTAGGTTTGGGCTATCATCAATTGGATTATCAAATTTGTGCAAGCTTAACAAATCTCACAGAGCAGCAAAGTTGCAAGAGGTTTTCCTTCTAATGGAAGAAAATGAAATTACTTTCTCTCATGAAGTATATAGATACATTTGAAAATTTTTAGAATCAAACTTGAAGAACGTTAAATTCTTTATATCAAATGATAAGATATCTTTTTGATTCATATAAAGAGAGCCGGCATTTCTCATTTTTTTTTTTGGTAGAATTTTGAATTTTGTTTGTGTAGGTTGAGTCTAGTTAATTACCGGTTTTTAATTACATCCCCTGTCATTTCCCAGGTTTTCCAGGTCAAGTCGCCACCCTGATTCATATTTTCTTCTTGAAATTAGGATTTTTTTAATTTTCTATAAAACTCCCACCTAATTCCATGAAAATTTAATTAATTATTTCTCTATTTTTTTTTTTTTTTTTTCAGTCGGAAACATCTACTTACTTGGCTATCATCCGGAATAAAAGTTGCAATGATAGAGTTATTCAGTGGAACTTACCTGTAACAAAGAAAAATATTGTGCATTAGATTACATTACGTGGATTCTATAAGTGCATATTATGAGAATACTAATTTTACAAGTATGTTTGTGCGAACACGATAAAAAAAGTTTTTTTTTTCTTTCCTATTGAATGAATGTAAAGTGGAACCTCAAGTTAACCACGCTTTCCAACGTTATAACTTAAGGCCGTATGAAAATGTGCAGTAAAAATATATAATATTAGTTAACTGTATTTTGTGTGAATAAATATTTTTGTCTTCATAAAGGAGGTTTTTTTTTTAATGAAGACTAAGTAATAAGAAGAGAATTTCCTGCGCGTATTGGAGAGAAAAATTGAGATGTGCACGCGCATGTTTCGACGGTTCGCTTTGTGTGTGCGTCACTGCTGAACAAAAACCTCTCGCAACCGGAAAATTATAAAAACATTAATTATCAGAATTCGTTATTTCATATGTCCTTGAAGTTCTTAACGTTCAAATGAATGAAATATTTTTTTGCAATTCCATTTCATCTAAAAACATTGTTCCAACTAAAATTTTAAGTAATGCATTTGAAGTTTCTTTTGTAATCTACTATTCGCAATGGAAATATATAAATATTTTAGCACTATTTACAGTTTACGGAGACATAAGAAAGAAGTTTCGTTCATTTGAACGTGCAGAACTTCGAGCACATTATTTTATGAAATTTGAAAGAGCTTATTGAGAGTTCTTCAAGTTCTTCAGACAAGCAAAAAAACTTTGCAATTGTATTAAAATCGATCCATGAAAAATAAAAAAAAATCCATTTTTTCAAACACTTTGATCTACATATTTCATTTTTATCTATAATAAAAGTCTGGAATATTTTTCTTAGTATCTTTGGTTCCGCATTCCAAAGGCAAGTTTTCTGCATGAAAAAAAAATTGAATCCAGATTGGAAAGCATGAATTTAATATACAGGATTGATTCAGATATAATATCTTATATGTTACCCTGTGACTAAGGTTGAGAAAATCGATGAAGTGTGTCGCAAAAAAACAGACTCGATAAAAAAATGATGTCTAAAAGTCGGTTTCTGCAAAATGAACTAAAAAATATGTATAAATTACATAAATTGAGAATAATAACAAATTTCACAAAGACATTCCATAGTTCTGCAAAAAAAAGGTAGAATAATTACACCTTATCCCGATTGGTACGAATTATGACATTTCACTACAGAATTTAAACAAAAGTTTTATAAATTGAGATTGTTTGACTTCAGACTCTCTAAACTTGTTTATTTTATAATAGTATGTCAAATGGCTTACTTTTGAATCTGTTCGTTCAAGCTTAAGGGTTTCTAGTGTTCAAAAAAATGTCAAAGTTTTAATTTGGTCAGTTCTAATCTTCCAGAGGTTTGAGAATATTGGTAATTATAAACAGGGTGGCGATTCGGCGGGCGATTTCAAATTCCCGGTCATTCACCGGTTTTTCACGGCCAAGCTTTTCCATTTTCCCGGTCAACTAGAAGTTACATATTTATATTTATCGCAAAACGCTAATATTTATTTTTATCCAAATGTAAACCTCCTTTAACACTACAGATCAAACATTGAAAAATAAGTTATTTTGAGAGAAGGATACTCTAATTTTCAAAAAAAAAAAATCAAAAAAACATTTTTTTACAAAATTGGAACAGTTGAACTTACAATTGAAAGAATCTCGGAAAGAATCAATTTACGATAACAAACATCACCAATGTTATGAATTTTACAAATAACATTATGAATCTTCAACCAGAACAGTTAAATTTCAAAACAATAAGATGAATTTTCAACTGAAAAGACAAATTTCTAACTGGAGCACTTCAACTTCTAACCATGTAGGTGAATATTCAACAAGAAGAATTATTTTCAAATAGATAGAATCATGTTCTAAAAAAATATTATGTTTCAACAGAATAGTCGAATTTCAGAGTCAAAAAAAAATTATTTTCAATCAAAAATGGAGAAGTAACATTTTTAGTTTGATAAAAACCATTCCAAACCAAGCATAAGTCTTTTATACTAAAAGAAAGAATCTTTAACTGAAAGAATTGAGTTTTCAAACAGATACATACCTTTTTACTGAAAAAGATAAATTGTCAACCAAAATTTGATTACTCAAAGTTGAAATTGAGAGAAATGGATGTTTAACTAAAAAAATAAATTTTTATTGAAACTATGAAATTTTCAATTGAACTAGGTTAAATTTTCAGTTAAAAAGAATTACTTACAAAAAAAAAACCAACTTTAAACAAAAAAAAACTATCTTTCAACAAACAAACAAAATTATCCGTCAAATAAATTATTATATTTATACACAAGATGATGAATAATAAAATAAAATTGTAAATGTTTAACTGAAGTAGTAAACCAAAAAGACGAATTTTCAACTAAAATGATGAACATTTAACTAGAATAGTTCAATTTTTGACAAAAAAAAATGGTTTTCAACCAAAAAATACCACTTTTCAACAGAGTGGTTGAAATTTGAACCACAAAAATAAAAATCTTCAAACAAAAATGGAAAAGTGACAATTTTAACTTGAAAAATTAATTTTAAACCGAACATAAGAGTTTTTAACTTGATGAATGTTCGACTAAAATGAACAACGTTCGATTGTAAAACTCGAATTGTTAACCGTAAGGCTGAATTTTTGAAGAAGAATATTAGCATCCGAGGAAAATGATAATTTTCTACAAAAAAATATATTTTTCAACAAAATATGTAAAGTTTCAACGAAATAATCAAATGACCAATAAAAAAGACAAATTTTCACCGAATCGTCGAATTTTGAACTAGAAAAGATCCATTTCAAACTAAAATAGTTTTATTTTAAAACTTAAAAATCAATATTCAATTAAATACTTGAATTTTCAACAAGAAAAGATGAATTGATTTTTAGCAAAGTAGCTACAATTTTAACTCGTATTTCAATTCGAAATATTGCAACTTTACCAAAAAAAAATTTGATTTTCACCAAACAAGTTTAAATTTCACACGAGCAGTTGATTTTTCAACTCAAAAAGTATGAATTTTCAATGAACAATGTAAACAAGCTTTCTATCATAATTCAGAAATATTCCTTCTTCAGAATACTACTTCTACTCTGGAGACTGCCTGAAGCACTTTTTTTATTCAAAATTAAAAAAAGAGGACTTTAAAATTGTGACGAATTTTGAATTGGAGGAAAGATTTTTCAAAATTCCTCTCTTCTTAATCTGAATTGAAATTAGTTTGAAAAGTTCCCGTTCCATGTAAAAAATTCCGTGTTGCAAGTGGAATCATACTTCTTCAATGAAACTTCCTGCCCTAGAATGAAAACTATAATTATTTTCTGAAATTCCCTGTCTCAAGTCAGATAAATGAGAAAAAGCAAATAAAACGTGATAGATACATTTTTTTGAAAAAATGGAGAAAATAATTCTTTTTGTAGGTTTGAGCTATTATCCATTCGATTATCAAATTTGAGCAAGCTAAAAAAGTCTCACAGAACAAGAAATTTGTAAAACGTTTCTTTAAATCAAATGATAAGATCTCTTTCTGAATTATAAAAAGAAAACGATCATTTCTCGTATTTTTTCGGTAGAATTTTAAATAGTCTATGTTGAATCAAGTAGATTCCTGGTTTGAATTAAATTCCCGGCCATTTCACGGTTTTTCCCGGTCAATAAAATTCCCAGTCATTTCCCAGTTTCCCGGTCATGTCACCACCCTGATAAAATAACATTCTGAAAACAGGAGAATTTTCTGAAAATTATTCGAATATTTGTCGTTGTATTTATCGCAGCTAAGGTTTGTTACTGTGCGTTTCTGAAGTTTTTTGTTGACCGTTACGAAGAAATGTTATTGCTGCTGCTGAGTATCGTTTTTATTTATTGCTAGGAGATGTTATTATACGTTATAGAATTTTGATATCTACCAATGCTGAGGATTGTTATTGTTATTATTTCATTTTGTAATTTTAGGGAATTTTTTTATTCATTCAAGTACATATTCAGGTTGAAAAAAAGAACAACACTTCAAATTGTAAGGATAGAGATTGAGAAAAAATTAATTTAAAAAGTTACACACTTAAAACAACTTTCTGAAGAATAAAACAAAATTACCCAAAAAAATTTAGATATAATATAAATTTCGTTTGTACCGACAGAGGTATATCAACAAGTGGTTGTCTACAGGTGAGAAATGTGGACAAGCCTGAGTGGTTTGTCTCCGAGGAGGCGCCACTTGCCGATCCAGGTTTGTTAGAAAGGCAACCTCATGGAACACAATGTTCCCCGAAGTGGGGAGAACGCACCCACCAAATGCGAGAGAGACAGACATAAATAAACATAATTCAAGAGAGAAAGAGAGAGAAAGGCATCAACTTGCTTGCCGACGCCCGATGGTGCCAGTCTGGTTTTAAACTTTATAAAATGTCGCCGGTGGCCGTGACAGGAACTATTTTTAGCCTCGTTGAGATAAGCACAAGAAGGAATGGCGAGGAGGGGGGCGGAAGAGAGAGGGGGGGGGGATAGGAGGAGAGAGAATCAAAGAACTAATTATACGTGACGTCACGCGACTGGTTTCAACACCGAGAGTGCAGCGGGACGAGTTTCCAGTTTGAAATGAGTCACAGACAGTCGGGCCCATGAGGGGCTGAACGATTAACAGCTATCGGTGCCAATATAAGGCCCGCAACTTGAAATTTTCAATCAATTAACCAATCATCGATATATACTTTTTGAGGTGTGCAATTGATTTCAGGTTTTAGGAGCAATTTTCAGGAATGAAGAGTTTTGGGCCTTAGGCCTCAGTAATGATGGACCCCTTCATGATGTATAACAAGTCCCATTTCAGAGGAATTCTTGGTGAAGACTTTTATAGAATAAATAAAGAAATGGGATTTTAAATTTCAAAAAGAGGAGTGAGTCCCATTCTAATGTAAATCAAAATATTGGACCCCTTTCAAAATGTGTATCACTTCATTCATGATTTATATTTATGCAATGCTGAAATTTTTTTTCGACTATTTATTATCAATAATAATTCAGGGTGACGATTTGAAATTCCCGATCATTTTTAGGTTGTTTCCGGTCAACTTTTTCAATTTTCCTAGTCAACTAAAAGTAACATATGCATATTACTCGCAAAACGTAAACATTTATTTCAATTCGTGAAGTTCATTCTAAACATCCTTTAACAAAACAGATCAAGAATTGCAAAATAAATTAATTTTGAAGAAAACACTAAAATTTTCCACGAAAAAAATATCATTTTTCACAAAAGTTGGAACACTTAAACTAACAATTGAAAAAATCAATTTGCGATAACAAAAAAAAATTTATTTCTAACGAAATAGTTTATTTTTAAACCAAAGTGTTGAATTTTCAAACAACATTATGGATCCTCAACGAGAACAGTTTGAATTGCAAACCAAGAAGATGAATTTTCAACCAAAATGATAAAATATTTAACTGGAGCACTCCAATTTTCAAGTATTAAGGTGAAAATTCAAACAAGGAGAAATATTTTCAAACAGAAAGAATAATTTTCTACCAAAAAATAAATTTTTTAACAGAAGAGTTGGATTTTAAACTGAAAAAATAATTGTTTTCAACCGAAAATGGAACGGTAACATTTTTAGTTTGAAAACCCAATTTCATACCAAACATAAGAGTTTTTAACTACAACAAAGGATCATGAACTGAAAGAGTTAAATTCTCAAACAGATGAATTATTTTTCAATAAAAAAGATTAATTATTGTCAACCAAATGTTAAATTTTTAGTTGAAAAAAATTACTTATAACAAAAAAAAAATTAGCTTCAAAAATAAAAAGTTACTTTCAATCAAATCGATTTTTGAGCAAAATTTTTCAACTAAAAAATACAATTTTTCAACGAAATTGTTGAATTTCGAACTATAGAGGTAAACATTTTATACCAAAAATATAAAAGTAACATTTTTGGCTTACAAATTAATTTTGAATCAAACCTAAAAGTATTCAACCAGATAAATTTCCGAATGATATGAAAAATATTCTAATGTTAAACTTGAATAAAAAGGATTTTTAAACAAGAAAACTAACTTCCGAAAAAAAAGATAACTTCATACCCAAAAATCCATTTGTTCAACAAAATATGTGAATGTTCAGCGAAATAATTGAATTTTCTGTTCGAATAAGAAAAGTAACTTTCGAAGAAAAATATAATCTTATACCGAAAATCAATTTTTTCAACAAAAAATGTGAATCGTCAACGAACTAATTGAAGTTTTAATCCATAAAGACAAATTTTCATCGAAATAGTTGAATTTTGAACTAGCAAAGAACGTTTTCCAGTTAGAGAAACTAATTTTGAACCAAACTGATGAATTTTAAGGAAGAATGATGAATCTGCAACTGGAATAAATGTATTTTACCCAAAAAGGTGAATTTTCCACCATAAAGATTAATTCTCTATAGAAAAGAGGCGAATTTTCAAATAAGGAAATAAATTTTTCAAGTAATACTTTTAGTTTTCATTTCCAAAATCAATGTTCAACTAAAAACTTGAATCTTCACTAATTCACTATGAATTGATTTTCAACAAAGTAGTAACATTGTAAATCAGAGGAGAATTTAAAATGAAAATAGTGCACCTTGAACAAAAAAGTTTAATTTTCAACAGAAGAGTTCAACCAATTAGTTTATTCTTTAACTAAAAAAAGATGAATTCCTAATGAACAATGTAAATAAGTTTTCTATTATAATTCAGAAAATTTTTCATTCGAAATACTCCTACTCTGAAAACTGCTTAAAGTATTTTCTTCATTTTAAATTAAGGCGAGGGGACTTTAAAGTGTTGACGAATTTTGAATTGAAAGAGCGATTTTCTCAATATCCCCTCTTCTCAATTCGAAAAAAAAATCATTCGAATAAAATTATGATTTATCATTATCATGTTCCAAGTGAAATTATATGTCTCTACTGAAACTCCCTGCCCTAGAATAAAAACTACAATTATTTTCTGAAATTCCCTGTCCCAAGTCAGATAAATGAGGAGAAAGCAAATAAAACGTGGTAGATACATTTTTTTGGGAAAAATTGAGAAAATAATTCTTTCTGTATGTTTGGGCTATCATCAATTTTATTACATATCAAAACTGAATCAGCTAAAAAAAAATTTTACAGAGGAAAATAAAGTACAGATATATCCAGAAATTGGCAGAATCAAACTTAAGGAACGTTACATTCTTCAAATTAATGATATAAGATCTCTTTTCAGTTTATAAAAAGAAAGTGGTAATTCCTCGTATTTTTACGGTAAAATTTGGGATTTTCTAGTTGAATCAAGTAATTTCCCGGTTTTCAAATTGAATTCCTGGTCATTTCCCGGTTTTTCCTGGGCAATAAAATTCCCGATCATTTATTGGTTCGTCCCGGTTTCCCGGTCAAGTCGCCACCCTGTAATTGAAAGAAGATTATTGACATTTTCTCTTTTTCAATAACAGTGATTTTTCAGGACCTAGTTTCCTTGAACTTGCTTCTTAGGACCCTAGTATGTGTTCAAATATTAATTCAGGGTGTCGATTTGGCAGACGACTTCCAATTCCCGGTCATTTTCCGGTTCTTCCAGGTCACGTTTTTCAATTTCCCCGGTCAACTAAAAGTGACATATTCATATTTGTTGCAAAACGCAAACATTTTTTTCTACTCATGACGTTCATTCTAAACATCATTTAACAGAACCACAAAAAATATCATTTTTTACAAAAGTTGGAATAGTCAAACTTAAAATTTGAAAACAATCAATTTGCGATGAAAAAAATTGATTTCTCACAAAAGATCTCATTTTTCAACCAATGTGATGAATTTCCAAATAACATTATGAATATTCAATTGGAACAGCTTAAGTTGCTAACCAAGAAGATGAATTTTCAACTAAAATGATAAATATTCAACTAGAGCACTCCAATTGTCAACCATGAAGGAGAACATTCTTACAAGGAGATTAATTTCCAAATAGAAGGAATAATTTCCAACCGAAAAATACAGTGTTTCAACAAAATAGTTGAATTTTGAACTGAAAAAATTATTGTTTTGAAACGAAAATGGAACAGTAACATTTTTAGTTTTAAACCCGAATTTCATACCAAACATGAGAGTTTTTAACTAAAACTAAATAAGAATCATGAACTGAAAGAGTTTAATTTTCAAACAGATGAAATTATTTCTAGTACCTAAAAATATATAAATTATTGTCAACCAAAATTTGAATACTCAAGTTTTGAATTTAACGAAGCAAGTAGATTTTTAACTGCAACTGTTGGAATAAGTTAAATTTTCAGTTGAAAAAGAAAACATACAAAAAAAAATTAGCTTGTAAGAATAAGAAACTAAGTTTCAAACCAATCGATTTTTAAGAAAAATGATGAATCTTCAAATAAAATCGTAAATGTTTAACTGAAGTAGTTAAATTTCAAACCAGAAAGACGAGCATTCACCAAAAATGATGATCCCTCCACCAGAATAGTTGAAACTTTGACTAACAATTAATTTTAAACAAAAAAATACTATTTTTCAACGAAATGGTTGAATTTTGAACTATAAAAATATACATTTGTAACCGAAAACAGAATAGTAACATTTTTGGCTCAAAAATTAATTTTGAACGAAACATAAGACTTTTCAACCAGATGAATTTTCAACTGATATGAAATTTATTCAATTGTTTAACTTGAATTGTTAACCGTAAAGAAGAATTTTCGACCAAAAAAGTACCTTTCGAAGAAAAAGTTAATATTTTATACCAAAAACAAAATATGTGAATTTCCAACAAACCAATTGAATTTTCAATCCATAAAGACATATTTTCATCGAAATAGTTTAATTTTAAACTAGAAAAGATCATTTTCCACTAAGGATGAAACATTTAAATTTCCAGTTAGAGACATTAATTTTCTACCAAACTGATGAATTCTCAGGTAAAATGATGAATCTTCAACTGGAATAAATGTATTTTATGTGAAAAAGGTGGATTTTTTAATAACTATTAATTTTCTACAAAAGCGGCGAATTTTCAACAAAGGAAATAAATTCATTCACATTTTCAATCAGAGGTGGATTTTAAATCAAATTAATACACCTTCAACAAAAAAGTGTAATTTCCAACAAAAGAATTCAACTTTTGAACAAGTAGTTAATTTTTTACCAAAAAAGGATGAATTCGCAATGAAGTACTTTCTTTATATAAAATTAAGAAGAGGGAACTTTAAATTGTAACGAATATTTCGAATTGGAAGAACGATTTTTTCAAATTCCTCTCTTAAATCCGAATTTTAATCATTTTGAAAAGTTCCCGTTACATGTAAAAAATTCCCTGTTCCAAGTGAAATTATACTTACTGAAACTTCCGCCCCTAAAATTGAAACTATAATTATTTTCTGAAATTCCCTGTCCCAAGTCAGATAAATGAGGAGAAATCACATAAAAAGTGGTAGATACATTTTTTTGACAAAATAATTCTTTCTGTATGTTTGGGCTATCATCAATTCGATTCACGGTAAAATTTCAAATTGTTTCGGTGAAATCAAGAAATTTCCCGGTTTCGAATTGAATTCCCGGTCATTTCCCGGTCCGTCCCGGATTCCCGGTCAAGTCGCCACCCTGTACATAATAATGGTTTTTTCCAGTGAATAATAATTTTTTGTCGGTACTAATCACCGTAAGACTCGTTTTGGGACACGCGCGTGTAGATACAAATTTATGTTGCATGCACATAATGTAGAATGGAACGCGTGTATTTGTGTACATACGCAAATCGGCCGAAAGAATGAGAGGTGGGACGAAGTTGGGGCCCACTCAGTTCGACTCACCGCAATGTCGTCAGAGGCCGTGACGAGAGCTATTTTCAGGCCCATCTCGAATTCCGCATGGTTGACAAGAAAGACTGGTTCCGGAGTAGTGGTTCTCCTTTTTTATATCCATTTTTCATTCCAATTTTTTCCCTCCAATGTGAGATATTTCCAATGAAGCCCAAAAAAAAATTAGACCATCAATTTGCCAAGAAGTTTGAATAAAAACTTGAGAGCAATGAACTCTTCAATATAGAGTACTAAATGAATG
>WSXT02068814.1:0-12384 GCA_011762715.2 Neuroterus valhalla | reverse complement strand
CAAATAACAAAAAATTATTGAAATTGGTGCGTTCGGGTTGAGGGGGTTTCCTTGTTAGATTAGGTACAGGATTAGCGGCTCCTCCCCCGCCCCCCCCCCCCCCCCCATATAATAAACCGTTACAAAATGCCCCTTTCCTCTTTCTTGTACGTACTTTTTTATTTTTGGAAATTTTAGCTGGACTGAACTTAAGAACCAAGCATTAACAACCTGCAAATTTTGAGGAATTCGTTTTTTTAATTCCTTTAAAATTATTATTGTTTGTTTTAAGAGTCCTTTTTCGGTTGAATATTCAACTATTTGGTTGAATATTGAATTCTTCTGTTGAGAAATAATTTTTCTCTTGTCGAAGATTCATCATTTTTTTCGAAACTTGATTTTACAATTGTTGGGGGAGGGGGAGGGGCAACCAGAGGGGTCCGGGATTACCCCCGGGCCCGGATTTTCTCTCGGCGGCTCTGGATATCAATTCATAACTTTTGTTGTACAATTTTTTCTCTGGTTTGGAAACTATTTTTTTAAACTTAAATATAAATATGCCATCAATTTAAAACTAATGCATTTTGTCGAGCAATTTTTTTTTGGTAGAAAGTCAACCTTTTCAGTTGAAAATTCATCTGTCTTATTAGTTAAAGATTCAACTGTTCATCTGTTCATTATTTATTGTTTAGAAAATTTGTTATTGTTCCATTTTTGGTTGAAATCTAATTTTTTATCAAAAGTTTTGCTACCTGGTTGAAAATATATCTATTTATCTGAAAATTCATCTGTTCTGTTAAAAATTCGTCTTGTTTTGTTAATGATTTATCTGCTTGCTCAAAAATTAAGCATTTTTCAGGAATTTTTGCTGGGGAAACGATTAAAAACTTATCTTTTTTGGTTGAGGATTGAAAATTATGTTAAAAATATTAATATTATGTTGGAAATTCGTCATTTTTATATTGTTAAAAACAACTTTCCTTCTTTTATGGTTGGAAAATCAACTACGTGGTTGATGTTTAAACCTAACTATTTCAATCTAACTATTTGTTAACAATATAATTTATTTGGTTGTTCATTTTTCTTCTGTGCTAGGAAATTAATCTTTTTGGACATAAAAAACCTCTTTTGTGTTGAGCATTAAACGAATAGATTGAAAATTAAACTATTTTCTTGTTGCAAATAGATATTTTCTATTAGTTGAAAATTCGACAATTTTTGGTTTCCAATTTACGTATTTTGTTGATAAATCATGTTTTTCGTAAAGAGGTAATTTCTTAAATAAAAAATACAATTGTCAGATTGAAAATTAATCAGCTTCGATCGAGGATATAACTAAAAATATATGATTTTCGCTGTAAATTATTTATTAAATTTCGAGATTTAAAAAATGCATGCTTATTTGAAAACCTTTCATTTCAAATTGGGAATTCAACTTTTTTCATAAGAAAATTAATTTTATTGATAGAAATTAATCTATTTGTTTGGGGACTGAACCATTTTGTTAAAAATTCATCTATTTTCGTTGAATTGAACTGGTTGAAAATTCCTTTTTCTGTTATTAAACGTAATTTTTCAAAACATTTTTAGTAGAAAAGATGGTTTTTGATCAAAAATTCAGCTATCAATTCGAAAGTTTATGTATTTTTGGGTTGAAAATTAAACTGTTTTGTACGAAACTTGTCCTTTTGAGTTGATAATTTACCACCTATTCAAACTAAAGGATTGATTTTCAAGTAGAAATATTAATTTTCCACCAAAAAATACATATTTCCAACAAAATAGTTCGATTTTAAACTGAAAAAATCATTACTTTTAACCAAAAAGTGAACAGTACATTTTTCTTTCAAAACCCAATTTAAAATCAAAAATAAGATAAATCGCCACCAAAATTTGAATAGTGAAATTTTAAATCAAAAACAATTCATGTTCAATCAAACAAATGGATTTTCAACTGCAACGATGGAATTGTCAATTTGAAAAAAAATTATAACCAAAGAAGAACTAACTTGCAGCAAAAAAAAACAACTTGCAACCATATTGTTACATTTTGAAAGAAAAAGATGAATTTTCAAATAAAACTGTAAATGTTCAACTGTAATAGTTAAATTTTGGCCGAAAATTCATTTACAACCAAAAAATACTATTTTCAACAAAATGGCTGGATTTTTGACTATAGAAATAATAATTTTCATCACTTGACGAAATTAATTTTCAATCAAACAGATGGATTTTCAGGTAAAATGACGAAATTTCAACTGAGATATATATACATCCATTCCAGTTATTCATATTTTCTATGCGAAAAAGATAAGTTTTCAACCATATTGATAAATTTTCTCCAAAGAAGGCGAATTTTCACAAAAATTTTCAAAGAAATACTTCCGTTTTCTAAATTTAAAAATCAATGTTGAAATAAATACCCTAATTTTCACCAGAAAGAGATAATTTGATTGTTAACATAATAACATTTTGAACCAGAGGTGAATTTTAAATTAAGATAATGCCCCTTCAACAAAAAATATAATTCCCAACAAAAGAGTTTAACTTTCAACCAGGTGGTTGATTTCAAAACTAAAAAAAAAAGATGAATTCACAAGGAGCAATATAAACAAGTTTTTTATTATAATTCAGAAATATTTCTCCTTCGAAATACTACTTCCACTCTAAAAACTGCTTGGAGTTTTTTCTTTATTAGAAATTATGAAGAGGGGACTTTCAAATTATATTATAGTAGGAGAAAGAGGATCGGTAGAATGAGAAAAGAGATCAGCCACAAGAAAATTGTTGTAGTTCTTAGAATTTTGGTAGAACAGAGTACAGCGTGACACTGTTTCACCGCGACCGTAAGGCGCACCAACCCCGAACAGTATTTCGCGAACCGCAAATGTAATAAATTATTGATTTTTAAAAAGGTCCCATTCCATGCAAAAAAAGTCCCTGGATTCATGTGTCTGTGTCTATGGGGATCAATAACTTCGACAATATTGATAACAGATCAGAAATATACTCGAGTCAGTAAATCCTCTTCGCTACTCTTAAACTACACCTACCAGTTTTCCAACAAAAGTGACCTATCTCTCAATCTTGACCATTCGAAACTGGACCTTTTTATTCTTTTATTTCTCGTGTTCTGGTTCATGCACGAGTTCCTCTTTTTATCCTCACATTTTATAATCGGTTCCTTAGACTTTTAGAGGACAGGCGCGATGTGCAGGTAGAAGATAAATTCTATGGTGTGTATAATGTATATCGAGGAGCAGATGTTTCGAAATGGTAACCAGGGGCAGCTTCGTCAGCACGTGTCCTTCGAGGCAGGTGGTTCTCGTTGTGAGGCGATCGCGCCTCACCCTCGCCTCGCCACGCCGAGATTTGAACGGCTCTCGAAAAATAAGTCGAGATCTCTGCCCAAGCCATGAGATGGAAAAGCGAGAGGAACCTGAAGGCGCGTGTATTCGTGGGGGAGAGGTCGGTGCTTTCGGTCTATACTCTATAGAAAAAGTAGGGGTACAAATAAAATACGAGATCCTGGAGAGCATACGAAGACAGATGCATGAGCAGGTGATCAGGACTCGTCCTCGTGACCGGTTACCTGGTACCGACCACTCTTGCACAGGTTTACCGTTCTTTAATAAACCATAATCACTTCTTGCACTCGTTGAATTTTATGAAGACTTACCCCTACCCCTTGGCATGGTCTTTTCTTATTTTGAGAATAAGTGATGCTTGAAATAGTTGCACTAGCCAAGCTCTGATGATATTTGGAACCTGCAATACTTTAATCTTGACTTTGCTACACATATATTTCAATGCAAGAAACGGTTGTTCTAGCTTATTTTTGAAGAATCGAACAGGATTTTCAATGAATATTCTATAAAGATTTTCTTCAGATTTTGGTTAGATTTTTTTCCGATTTTAACTCAAATTAATTTGAATTTTATTAGGAATCTCTTGGAATATAATCAGGATTCCGATTGGATTTTATATTGTTTTCCAAATTGCATTTTATCCGGTTACATCCCTTAATTTATTCGTATTTTATTTGTATTCACCTTGGACTTTGTTTGGATTTCACTTGTTTTTTTTTTCAGAATGTACTTGGATTTCATTCAAATTTCATTTCGACATTTTCTAAAAAAAAAATCACAACTGTTATTCTAGCTTATTTTTGAAGAATTGAACAGGATTTTCAATAAATATTTTATTCGGATTTTAGTTGGATTTTTTTTTCTAACTCTTACTCGAATCAATTTGAATTTTATAACGAATATCTTGGAATATAATCAGAATTCAAATTGAATTTTATATTGCACTTGTATTGTATATGTATCTTATCCGGTTATAACTCTAACTTTAGTCGTATTTCATTTGTATTCAACATGGACTTTGTTCAGTTTTCAATTGGATTTTATTCAGATTTCACTTTGATTTCATTCGAATTTCATTTCGATATTTTCCAAAAAATATATCACAGCGGTTGTGTTCTAGCTTACTTTCGAAAGATTGTACAGGATTTTCAATAAAAATTTATTCAGATGTAAGTTGCATTTTTTTTTCGAATTCTGACTCGAATTAATTAAAATTTTATGAGGAATATCTTCGAACATAATCAGAATTCAAATTGAATTTTATATTGTGCACTTGTATTGTATTTGTATCTTATCCGGTTATAACTCTAAATTTAGTCGTATTTCGTTTGTATTCAACTTGGACTTTGTTTGGATTTTAATTGGATTTTTTTTTCAGATTCCACTTGGATTTGATTTCAATTTGATTTCGATATTTTCAAAAAAAATATATGTATTGCAACGGCTGTGTCTCAGCTTATTTTTGAAGAATTGAACAGGATTTTCAATAAATATCTTATTCAGATTTTAGTTGGATTTTTTTTCGAACTCTTACTCGAATCAATTTAAATTTTATAAGGAATATCTTGGAATATAATCAGAATTCAAATTGAATTTTATATTGCATTTGTATTATATTTGTATCTTATCCGGTTATAACTCTAACTTTATTCGTATTTCATTTGTATTCAACATGGACTTTGTTCAGTTTTCAATTGGATTTTATTCAGATTTCACTTACATTTAATTCGAATTACATTTCGATATTTTCCAGAAAAAATATCACAGCGGTTGTTCTAGCTTATTTTCGAAGAATTGAACAAGATTTTCAATGAATATTTCACAAATATCTTATGAATATTTTATTCAAACTTCAGTTGGATTTTTTTCGAATTCTAACTCGAATTGATTTGAATTTTATTTGGAATTTCTTGGAATATATTCAGAATTGAAATTGAATTTCCTATTGCATTTGTATTGTATTTGTATTGTATTGGTATTTTATCCGGTTATAACTATAACTTTATTCGTATTTCATTTCTATTCAACTTGGACATTGTTCAGTTTTTAATTGTTTTATCAGATTTCACTTGGATTTCATTCAAATTTGATTCCGATATTTCCAATAAAAAAAATCACAACGGTTCTTCTAGCTTACTTTCGAAGAATTGAACACGATTTCCAATAAATATTTCATAAATATCTTATAATTATTTTATTCAAACTTCAGTTGGATTTTTTTCGAATTCTAACTCGAATTAATTTGAATTTTATTAAGAATTTCTTGAATTATAATCAGAATTCAAATTGAATTTTCTATTGCATTTGTATTGTATTTGTACTTTATCCGGTTACAACTCTAACTTTATTCGTATTTCATTTGTATTCAACATGGAGTTTGTTCAGTTTTCAATTGGATTTTTCTTCAGATTTCACTTTGATTTCATTCGAATTTCATTTCGATATTTTCCAAAAAAATATCACAACGCTTGTTCTAGCTTATTTTCGAAGAATTGAACAGGATTTTCAAAATAGAAGGATCTTTAGTCGTCAAAGCTGCATGATTATACGAGGATGAGTACCTTATATTTGCCCTTCTAACTTGCCCTGAAATTTTATTTATTGAAAAATTGTTCGCTTTGTTGGTAATTCGTATTTTTTGTGGTTACACTTAAAAGTCTTCCCTTTAAATTCAAGTTTTTCTTTAATGAAGCCAAATTATTTTGTGCGAAATTAAGTAATTAAAAAGAAATGTGTAACTTAACCAATAATAACCCGTTTTGTTCCAGAACTATTTCAAAATTGAATTCTTTTTCAAACTTCGAATTTAAAGTTCTTGAATGTGGAAACTGTTCCTAATAAGGCGTTGAATCGCAAATCCAAGAATGTTACACAATTTTCATTTTTCTAACTATGAGGCTTTGATTAAGGAATATGTAATTATAAAAATTTCAATTATGTGGCGAAACCTAATAATTGAATAATTTTAAATAAAAAATATTTCGAATTCGAGAGCTTTCAATTTAACACTTTCTTATTATTAGAACATCCTGAAAATCCGTACAAAGTAATAGTAATTTACAAACAAGTTAATTAAAAAACTTGTCATTATTCACATCACCTATTTGGACAGTAACCTTCATTTTCAAAATTTTTATTCCCGCAAAATATTAATAGAAAAGTTGAAGACTTCAAGAGTCTCCAGGCAAAAGTGCGTACATAGCAAAAAGAAAATACATAGAATAGAAATTCTATGTCAAATCGTCTGAAGAATTCGAGCTATTGTTAGTAATCTTGACGAAAATTGTAGTTTTTGTTCCCTTGAGTGTTAAAAGAGAAACCCTAAAATGACTTTTGGAAAATTCATCAAACTTGGGAGATATTCAAGATTGCAAATTATGTTTTTTTTTTAACTCTCATAACTTTGATGATTTCATTGCTATCAAGGTGTATAATTATTTGAATTATTTGTAGAAAGATGCAGTTTTGAAGGAATACGAAAATGAAAAAAAATTTCCGAACCTTCTTGGATTTTTAAAAAATGAATTTTTAAACTGATTCTCTAAAAAAAAACTTTTTAAACTAATTCTAACAGTATTAAGAATAATTTTTACAAATAATTCATAATAAAATGCAGATTCAAATAATTTTTTTTTAATGAAATAATTTTCAAAAAGATTTTGATGTTTTCTGAAACAAATGTTTGAATTGAGCTTTGAAAGAAAATCCATTTATCATTTTCTCCTGATTTTGTTGATGTATAGCGTACAATAATATGCACTGAAAGCCCTGTAGATATAAAAATAGGATCTTCTGCACGCTACCTAAATATGCTATTTTTCAATAATAAATAACTTACAAAAAGTTCTCTTTTTATTTTTCATTATATTTAACTACTTTCCGAGTATGTTTTCTCTGTCCAAATACACATTTTTCAGGATTACTCAAAAAAGTTTACATATATAAAGAATGAGAATAAAAACTCTCAGGTCTCTTGAAGCCGAAGAATTGTAGAGTTCAGAATTTACCAATACGTCGCATATGTTTCGAAACAACCCATACTTTTTCATGTTCAGAAAAATGATAGATATTTCGTTATTTTGTATTGTTTCTGGAAAATATTAGAAACTTTATTGTCTGCATTAACTTGGAATACACCAAAATTTTGAAACTCTTGGTTTTTAATTAAAAACAAATGTTAAAACATTTTTCGGCACCCAATGAAACAAACTTCTTAAAAGTTGTGTCGTCCCGACTACATTTCGCGTAGTTTGTACGGACAATGGATTTTTGCATGTTTCAATTTTCTATACAATGATTTTGATGTAAAAACCATAATTGTTGTTCGTATTCGGCTATTTGGTGAATCCATATTTATTTCGTATCGGGTCTTAGATAATCCTTTTTTGTGACCCTACAGCCAACTTTACCATCAACGTGCAAATATTATTATTATTCATTATTATTTATATTTACTTCATTCTTCTAATAAATAAGAAGGTATTAACGTTAGACAAGATTTGACGCTGCAGTAGTTGAAATGAAAACCATTTTTAGGAAAGTTCCTCTTTCTTGAGCAGTTTCGGAAAAATCATCAGACCTAATCCTAAAAAGAACGTCTTCTAAAAGGACCAACTATCTCCAAAAAATCTTTTGTCAAAAAAACATTGCATCTCAAAACACGCCTATTTTGACTAAGAAAGAGTTGCATATATTTTGATTCTTGAAATTTAGGATAAAGATACTTTTGAGATAAAATTGTGGAAAAAAAATTTAGTGATAAATATTATAGATACATAAGTTTCGCAACTTTTTTCCTACAGCTACATTTCAAATTGGAAAGTTGGATTTGAATCTTTATATAGATTTTATAGTTATAAATCATGAATAGTCTGGATATAAATGAATTAGATGTGACTGGGGCACCAGTTTATCAGTATTTGAGAATGTTGGAAAGTCGAGCCACTTTTTCATTTGTGGAGGGCAGCAACAGATGGTAGACTTGACGCGTGGCTGACCCTTTGATAAGATTCTCTTGCGTGCACCAGTATTATGCATTGATCAGCCTTATCTGCGAGCAAGGATCTAATAAAAATAAGCCGAATACTCATGGGTCTTTGGACTTATCAAGCTCTTTGATCTTTCCCTGACGCAAGGGCCATTCATTCTCCTATGGCCCCTATTCATGACAAGCTCAGCTAATAAGAGAAATTCATACCAAATTCGTACAATTTTATCAGTATCATATTTTATCTTACAGTATCATTTCTAGAAAAGTTGAGGAAGTTGGTACGAAAAAATATGACTTTCAACAAAATAGTCGAAACTTCAGTCTAAAAATATGATTTTTCAATAAATAAATCCCTTGCCACTAAAATAGTTGAATTTGAAATCCCAAAAGACGATATGATTTTCAACGAAACAAGTGCAGTTCCAAACGAAAAAATGTGAATTCAACAGAATCCTTGAATTTTCAGGAAAATGATTTAACTTACAACAAAACAGTAAAATTTTGAAATAAATATTCCAATCTTCTACCAAACAGACGGGATGGTTTATAATAAAACAATTGGATTTCCAAACAAAAGAAAATAAACATAACAAAAGAGTTTAATTTCCAGTTCAGAAATATGATTTTCAACACAACAGGTGAATTTCCTAACAAAAAAAAAATTGAACAAAAAAGTTGAATTTTGAATAAAATAATAAAATTACTGTCAAAGTAGTAGAATTTAAAAACCGAATATATAGAGTAGTGTCAAAATAGTAGAATTGAATATTTAAATTTTCCACCAAATAGACGAGATATCTAAAAAATAGTAGAATTTGTGGTCTAAAGATATGATATAAAAAAAAAATCAATTTGATACCAAAATAGTTGAATAATAAACCAAAAAGGACGAATTTTCAACCAAGCAATACAATTTTTTAGCTAAAAGACTCGCAAAAATACTGATTTTAACAGATTAGTTGGATTTACAGAAAAATAATTAAACTTTCAACAACATAATAGAATTTTGGAAACAAAGAGACTTATTTTTTATCGAATATATGAGATATCTACAAAGCAGTTGAATTTTTAGTTAAAAAAATTATTATTGACAAAACAGGTTAATTTTCCAACGAAAGAAAATAAATTTAACGAAGCAGTAAAATTTTGAAACATATGTTATAAATTTTTAACCGAATAAACGAGATTTCTACAAAACAGTTCAATTCCCAGTTTTAAAATATGATTTTCAGCATAACAGGTAAATTTTCGAACAAAAAAAATAATAACTTGAAGAAAATAGTTCAATTTTGAACCAAAGAATTAAATTATTGTCTGAATAGTAGAACTTAAGAAGCAAATATTTAAATTTTCCACCAAATAGACAAGATATCTACAAAGCAGTTGAACCTTAGTCCAAAAATATGATTTTCTCCAAAAATAGTCATTTCGCCAAAAAAATAATTGAACCTTCAACAACAAATTTTATTTCTAACCAACATGAGAGGTGTATTTTTTACCATCCAGAAGGACCAACTTGTGTTTATAGCTCTCTCAAATATGCGTTTATTTTTCCAAAATTCACGAGAAAGGTGGTTTCAATATTCCTCTTTGTTAAAATGAAAATTTGCAATATAGAAGAATCCTAAGTCAACAGAGCTACATGATTATACCAAGATGAGTACCTACCTTAGATTTACTGATTAAACTTGCCTTGAAATTTATTTTTAAAAATTCTTATATATATAACAGATTCCTGCAGGAGACTTAACCAATAATAATTCGTTTGCAATGATAAAGAATAAGCGAGTTACGCTTACCCCGAAAGGAATTTGGCCTAATGATATAATAATAATAAAAAATATAGAGACCAAAAAATACAAATTTTCAATAAATAGGAATTGAAACTAAAATAATAAACTAAACCATTTTAAAATAACAGGAATAAAAAAACAAATGTATTTCTGCGAGCCAACTTCATTTTGTAAGTATGGAATACATTATAGATGCGAGCAATGAAAATGCGAACAGAATCATGAACTTAGCCGCGCATACTTGTAGATCATTATAAAGTAGATTATTTGTAGATTATTATAGAATGAGGACGATTTGCTCATATGTTTATTATAATGGCGTCTCACTCGCACTTAAGTTCCCTGTGAACGACATGAATTCGACACAATACACTGTAAAAAAAGTGGTTGAAAATTACCACATTATCAGTGGACATAAAGATACCAGTGATTATTGTGGCAGTTTTACTAAACTATTTGAAAATTATTCTGATACTTTAAAATCACATGCAGATGGGAAAATTCTCGCAACCTCGCTTTCAGGGCAGTTGAATTTTACGCTTTTCTTGTAGAACTTAACCATCAAATATCTCCTACAAATCTGAAGTTTGCTTTTTGCATAAAACAATAATACTATGCTTATGATTTTGCAATGCTTCGAATTGAATAGTTTCAGGTTAAATATTCGAAAATTCCACACTACAATTTTTTTCCACTTTTACAATTTTAATTTTGGAGGATTTTTAATTGAATATGTTCTAAACGAGAGAGTTATAAAATTAATGATTTCGAAGTATATCAATTTCTGAATTAAAAATTGAACATTCTTGAAGAGAGTATAATTTCAAAATTATAGGAATGTAAATTATGTGATTTCTGATTCGAATAAGTACATTTCAAATTTTCAATTGTAATGTAATGTAATGTCATTTTTTCTCTTTCCTTGTATGAGGTTATACAATCTTGAACGTTTTTGAATTAAGTCTACTTCGAAATGTTATAATTCAGAGGTTTATTCAGAAATGTTCATATTTGACAGATAGTGATTAGAACCTATTCAATTTCAAATTGAAAGACTTTGAATGCATAATCAATGTCTATTTTTAAACATTGAGCTGAAAATTCTTATACATTAAAAAACCTTCCTATTCGGGATTTCCAATCTATCAATTTTCATAATAAAAAATTATTCAATTGTGTTGTTTTTTATGAAATTTCAATCTGCAATTATTGAATATTGAAAGATAATAATTTCGAATTATTTAATACTCCATGATTACATGATTAATTAAAAATGTTCTGATTTGTATAACTTTTTAGTATAATTCCTTCAATTTTAATTTAAGGTCATATTCTCAAATTTTTTAACGCTTTGAGCTGGAAAATGTTTTATTTTTTGGCATTGCTGATGAGTGTTGTTCGCCCGTCAATCGTTTTTGTTTTACGGCGCACTTCAAGCGTTTAAGAGTGGAATTACAAAATTTACCACGTTAATCACGTGTATTTTTATGTCCACTGATTCATGTTGTAATATTACACTCTTATGGTAAAACTCCTACAAATGTTGTAAAATGGCACTGCGATTACTGCAATTTCACATTCAATTTGTAGAATTAACACATTAATCATGGTGGAACATTTGCAAACCGACTTGAAATTTTCAACTACTTTTTTTACAGTGTATGGTATACAATAGTAATGAAAATAATAATAATAATAATTAATTTTTTTAGCCAAATAAAGAATCGAATTTCAAAAGTTTCACACTTTTTTATCGAAGAGTGTTCTCAGTTGTCACAGAAAGAAGATCCTTCCAAAAACATTTTTAAACGACAACTATACAGTATCAAGTTAAAGAGGGGGTAAAGCGATGACAACTCCAGATGCAAGTTCTCAAGATATGTTGTTTGAACTCTTAAAGTACATAAGATCAAAAGAAAAGTTGATGTATTTTCTATTTTTTAAATAAGGATATAGGACAAAGATATTATAGGATAGGTCCGATTTTAAGCTCTTAGCTATAAGGGGAGCCTGTCTTCTGTAGTTACGGTCTCCAAAACGACAGCTGCAGATTCGACCATCCTTTTTCTATTCAAAACTGAAGGAGGCTAATGTGAGGTTTACTTCCGCGTCTTTTTTGAGGCCTTTTTTCATCCCACAGGCACGAGTCTATTATTATTATTATTATTATTATTATTATTATTATTATTATTATTTCGTCGAAAATAATTCTCGGGTCTTTTTGCCCGGTGTTTTATCATCAGCCACGGACTAA
>WSXT02068792.1:0-12384 GCA_011762715.2 Neuroterus valhalla | reverse complement strand
CTCCCTCCCGTTGTAGAGTAGTATATGTATAACGAGTAGAGCACACATCACACATATACAAAATTGAATTACTATATTACAATAAATTGTATATTTTATATATAACATCGACTAGAGATTATTTCATGTCTACATATTACAATTGGAACTGACCAACTTTATTAATTACCTGTTTTAAAATTTAAACATCCAATTTAGATCAACTTTATACTTCCTGCTTCAATATTTCTTTTACTGGCGTGCACGTGTGCATAGAGTGAGGAGGATGCTGTTTTCTTCCAATCGATGAATGAAATAACAATAAAATCATGATTTTCTTTGAACGCGAACGGAACAAAGCTTCTGTTCGTGGTCCAGCGAGTGCTCTACTTTTTGTCCAAAGTAATTGTGCTAACAGAAATACATACATACATGCAGACTTGCATACATACTAACATACATGCATACATACAGACAGACACATTCGTAAAAATCTGTTATTTGTGTTCAGGGGGTCTCAAAACGTGAACATTTGACAAAAACGGAGGGTCGGGGGAGAGGAGGTCTAATTTCACACAAATCTAATACCTCCTCTGATGAAAATGTAAAAATGCATAATATACGTCATTTCCTAGCCATATGTGTAAAACGACCATCGACAAATCGATTAATAAAATTTACAATGACACCGCTGGCCAGAATTGATCATTCATGGCGCAGACATAAAAATTTGTTACTGTTCCAAAAATATCCACATCTCACAAAAAAAACTTCAAAAAAAAAATTTGGAAGGTGAGAGAAATTCCGTAAGAAAGCACTTGAAAAAACCCAGATCCATTATGTACGCTAAGTTGAGAATCGTCTTCAAAGGGATGTCGAGGGATATTGATATTTTCATTATTCATGAAAATTGAGACGACATAAGGCAATAATATTTGAAATATTTTTCTTCATGGACTGGATTATATATTATGCAGTTGATCTTCGTTACTGCAAATTATTAGCAGACTTTCTTAGAAAGAATACAACTCTTATCTTTTCTTCCACTGACCATCGACATAGGCATATTGAGTCTCTAATCTGCCCGCATTTATAACTTTTATTATTTTTATGAATTTATTGAAATCTTACGATTATTACATATTTTATTTATTTTGGAAGCTCCACCTCTTTTCTTTTCATTGATTGTTAAATTTGCAACTTTAATGAAAAGCAAGCAGATGAGAGACTTGATATATCTGTGTCAATAGTATCTGGAGACAAAAGATAAAAGTTGTATTCTTTCTATCAAAGTATGCAAATAATTAGCAGTGTCAGAGATCAACAGAAATAAATTTAATCCAGTTCATAAAGAAGAAGAATATATTTTAAATATTATTTATTTCATGTTGTTTTCCTTTTCATGATTTATGAAACTATCAATATTATTCAACATACCTTTGAAGACGATTCTCAACTGAACGTGCGCGATGGATCCGGTTTTTTAAGTGCTCTATCACGAAATTTCTCTCACCTCCCCGAATTTCCTTTTGGAAATTTTTTTTGTGGGACCTGACAGAGATCTGAACTGAAATTTATATACTTTCCATCAATCTAAAAGTTGTGCTCTGAAAGAACATTTTATTGTCAAGTCTCAGAAATAGATAATTTTTTAGGGTTTTTCCTTCAATAGGTGATACAGTTATCCTTTTTTGTTGAAAATTTGATTGTTCTTTGAGAATTCAACAACTTGACTTTACGTCTGTTTCCTCTTGGCTAAAAAATATTGTTTCTGTAGGAGATTCGACTTTCTTGGTGGAATTCTAATCATTTCGTTGGAAAATCATTTATTTCTTTAAAAAAAATGTTTCTTAATGAACAGATTTTTTGGTAAATTTGTAGTTTTTCATCAAAGATTCGGAAATTCGGTTGAAACTAGTGATCTGTCTAATCAATTCGAAGATTCCACAAGTTGTCCGAAATCCGTTTTCCTACTCCACTGAAAATACGGCCTAAGCCACAATTTTAACAAGGACGAAAATTAAACCGAAAATTGCTAAATTTTGACGAGATTGTGAAATTCTCCACAAACAAGTTGAATTCCCGAATAAAATTATCCGATTGGGTACTTCTATATGTTATGAAATTAACACGAGAAAATAAACATTTTTTTCTGGGACTTATAGTATTTAGGTATAACAAATACAATAATAAACTGGCGTGATCGATGAAAATGAAGAATCGTATTCAATAAATAAATGAATAATATTTGCTCGGAAACAATTTATCCAATCGTTCCAATCCATTAGGTTCACACAGTCATATACTTCATAATATGGCAATTCCACGTCGGCAAGTCCTTTTTTGACTGGATAATCTTTCTGACATAATATTTTACTTTGTATTTAGACTCTTCTCTGTCTTTCAAGAAAACCAGCTTTTTAACTTGAAAATATAACTATTCATCAGGAAACTCAACTTGATTCCTTTGAATATCCTTTTTCTGCTTCAGTCTATTTTCTGTTTCTACACATCGCTTGTATTCAAGCATATGCGAGAGCCATTGTTCTTGAAGGATACAGAGTATCGCAGCTTGGGCTTCTGACTCTGCCACGTTCTGCAAATATGCTGGAAATAATCGATGTCCTGATAAGATCTGATTTGGGAAAAGAGTGACTTCCTAAAGATTTCATATGTAATCATCATGTTATGCTGCTTATCAACTAAGCAATCCATCTTTTCCTCGTTCGAATTGCTCACCTATTCTGGTAATGCTCTATAGTTTTTGATCTAGCTTTTTCCTTGAATGCTGCATTGCCTACCTTGAGTATTCTCTTGAAGATATTTTTCCGCTCATAGGCCAAAAAGTCGATTGATAAAGTAACGTCGATGGTTATGACCAGTCATCTCCTTTGCATGTCCTTTTTAAGTGAGTCTGCCCGTACTACAGCTTTGTAAAGCAGGATAGATGTTTTTACAGAAACAAAAAGCGGCGTTTGTCGCCTTTGGTCCATTTTGGATTATTATTTGACTCTGGCTTTTGTCTTGGAAGCAACCTTATAAGATGCTCATTCCATTTCTCCCCAAAATGCTAGTATTGAGTCCAGTTTGATCAGAAGTTGTCTCATCGATACATTTTGCGTTGAGTACGCACGTGGTCTTCTTCTGATTAGTCTTAATGAATTCGCGGCATAAGTAGTTTTTATCGGATCCTTTGCATTGAGGTGCCTGATGGTCGTAGCCTTGACATCTGAAACACGTGTGACCATGGTTGTCCTCCGCACGCGACTATTAAACCATCCGATATTGATGCGTACAGTTTCCAGAAGTCTATCAGCTGACTGCTCAAAGACTTTTGCTGACCCGATGATCTGACCTCTACTTGACCTCAAGCTCCCCTGTCAGGTACTGAGAACCTTGTTTTAATGCCTCTCTCATATTTTAAAGGCTTTTCCAAATCATCCTGATTTTTCCCTGTCATCAGCAACTTATATAAGTGGCTAGTGTCGCTATTTTTTGATTTAGATTTTCATAAAAGAATAGGAATAGAGTTGAGCACGTGGGGGGAAAGGCGAGTCATAAAGTGACAAAAATTGGGCCGCGTGTCATGGCATGCGGAAATAGAACCCTCCATTCTTGGATTGACCAGAATTGATCTTTTGCATTTTCGGGAAAGTTATCGTGCATCACCTTGCCGATCGTTCGTGATGATATGAGCAGTAGTTAGGATTATTCAGTTGTAGAGATATTTTATCCAACGACGACAGGATGGGCGATCAGACCCTCCGAAGGAGGTGTTTGCATCTGCTTTGAAGAGCCTCTTTCACTGATTTTGTATCCTGGATACGGCTCTGAGGTACGCCCAGGTATTCGTAGGTATTTCCAGCGCTAAGTTGTCTGATAGAACTTCCGTCCACAAGCTCAGTACCGTTATCTATACGTGCTATTCGTCCACACTCCAGATAAATCTTGGCCTTATGCTCATGAACATTAGTTTCGCCACAGAGGTACCCATGAGAATCGTAAATCTTGTCTTCCAGAGAAGCATCAATCTCTTCATGCATCCAACTACATCTGGTCGAACCTCGAAATTTTTTAATAGACAGATCAAAAATCTATGGGAAGTTTAATCAAAAGCTTTCTCCTAATCAATCTAGGCCATCAAAAGATTGCGCTTGTAGTTTGTAGTGTCGTTGCAGACATTCCTGCTGATAAGCAGGTTTCGCCAACAGCCTTTTCCCTTTCCTCGTTGCCCGTAGATCTGAGTCTATACAGGTACAATTATCCAAATAATCCTGTTATTCAGGATAGATATAAAGAACTTATAGAACGTGTTCAGACAAGTAAGTGGCCTGTAGTTCTTGTGGTTAGATAATTTACCGTTCTCCCGCAGAAGTACAGTTCGTTCTAACACCAGCCACAGCGGAATAGCGATCCCTGACTTAAATTATGACGTTAAGATGCGGGACAGATGTTGGTGCATTGAAGTGAACTCCCTAGCAGTGATTGATGGTTATCCTCTCTCTGATAATATTAGGTTATTGCACACTTCCTTGAAACGTGTGATGTTCTCAGTGCCTTCATTCAATGGATGTTTCACTTCGTGAATGATCCTCAGAAATGTCTCGACATCTTCGGACTTTGATGGGTTTTTGACGAAAACATTCTTTTCCTGAATCATCCCTCCTTACTTTTTATTCTCCTCCTTGTGTCAGATAGTAATCGTATTTTTTCAACAATGTGCTGCTTGATGGTCATCAGCTTTGATATTTTTAGTGTGTGATGATGGGTTCTCATCTCATGAGCGAACTTTAGGACTCTTGCCGTGAAAGGCTTACCGGATACATGTAGTCAATCACAAACTGTAAACGGCACGTGTTTTGTCTTGAAATCCTCTGAGAAATCATCTTGAAGGGAAGCATCCATTTCAGCCAGATCATAAGGCTTTGGAGAAACCTGAATGTTCATGTTCTTCCTCGTCCTAGAATCGCCATCGTCTCTCAAGAGAAGCCTTGTTTCAGCAGTTGGTTTCAATGACGCATCCTGATTTTTGTCTGTGGCTCCTTCTTGCAGCTGTTTAGGAACCGTTTCGCGTACAACTATTGTTTGAGAACGTCGATTGCCACGCCGGTTCGTCATCGTGTTTCCATCTAATTCAGCATCCTGAACTCCGAAACTGACGGCAATACTGGCCGAACCATTGCCGGGTGCTCTGCGCGTTCGATCATTTTGAACCGCATTTATAAATAGATTTGGGTTTTTGCTCCCATAACTAGTTCTGCGAGTAGTAAGGGAAGGGATTGTCTTCCTCCGCAGAGCCTTGCATGCAAGAGCAAGGCTGCATACTCCAGGAAGTCGCCTGGTATCGTGGAGACACCGGAAAGGACACCACTACACACAGGAGCCATTCAGCTTTTAGCACGGTTCTTTACGCCTCAGCTTGGGGGTGTTTATTCCGGGACCATCCTTACACAATTGTCCGCGCCTGCTTATTAGATTTCGTAATCGTATCAAGCAGAAACCTTGGTACGGGGACCCTTTATCCACAACTCGAGCAAGCATTCCCCACAAGGGATGCCAATCGCTCAGTTCCTTCGGAACCCAACCATTGGGCCTATGACAAAGCTATCGGACCTTACTCTTGCATGCAGAGGCTCTGCGAGGGTAGGCCATCTCTTCCCTGGTTACTCGTGGGAATAATTATTGGAACACAAACCCGAATCCAATTATGAATCCGATTTTAAATGATCGGACGCGCAGAGCATCTACCAATAGCTCGGACAGTATTGCTGATCGTTCCTGAGTTCTAGGTGCTCAATTAGATGGAAACACGATGACAATCCAGCTTAAAATTGAACGTTTTTTATAGACGGATCAACTTGATAATGACCTGCTCAGGTGCTACGATGGCGATTTAAGGACAAGAAGAAACATTTACATCCAGATTCCTCCAAAACCTCATCATCTGGCTCAAACCAACGATTAATGAAAAGACTAGAAGCGCTTGCATCAACCAAACAAGAAGCTTGGCTGGGTAAGACAAAACACGTTCCGTATGCAGTGTGTGATTGACTACATAAAGTTTGGTTAGGCTTTAACGGCAAGGGTCCGAAAGTTCGCTTATAAAATAAGGATCCATCTTGACACATCGAAAATGTCAAAAATGATAACCATCAAACAGCACAATGTTGACAAAATAAGAGTAGTAAACGACGCAAGGAAGATAATTAAAAAGGGGGAGGAATTGGTCAGGGAGAATCGGAAGTTCCTCGCTGACCCAGCACGCCTCTTCAGCGATCCTGTTGTTCCGGTCGAAAACCCACCGACGTCAGAAGAAGTCAAGACATTTTGAATAGAGATTTACGGAGTGAAACAATCACTGAATTGAGGCACAGACTACATCATACGTTCAGAGGAGCTGTGCAATTACCTCATAATATCCAAGAGGAAATGCTCACCAATCACTGCTGAGGAGCTATAGAAAGTATTAAGAGGCACGAAGAACTTCTCCGATGCTGGTCCGGATTGCATTTAGAACTTTTAGCGGAGGAAGTTCACTTATACACAAGAACATCTGGCCCGCATCTTTACCACATATTTCAAATCGGAGATCCCTATGCCGCAGTAGCTGGTCTTTAGACGAACTGTTATCCTACCAAAGGAAGGCAACTTATTCAACCCAAGGAACTGCAGGCCAATAATTTGTCCGAACACGCTGTATCAGATCTTCACATCTATCCTGAATGACAGGTATGTTCAGATGATTGGAGCTGTGTGGAGTGAGATTTGCGAACAACGAAGATCAAAAATACGCGCAGCAGGCTGTCTGGAAAAACCTGCTGACCGACTGGAGTGTCTGCAAAGATGCTGAAAACCACGAACGCAGTCTGTTGATGGCCTGAATTGATTACCAGAAAACTTATTATACAATTTCCCATAGACTTATCATCTGTCTGTAGAAAAACTTGGAGGTTCATTCCGATAGAGTAGAGGCATCGAGCAGTTAATGCCCCTTCGGAACACCAGATTCACTATTACTTCTGGAAACCATCGTGTGACTATCAACAGTGTCACTCCCAAAGAGATGTTTTCCGGGGTGATACAATACACCCCTCTTCTGCATCACACTATTAACACTATCTCTCGCACTCCGCGATTCTAATGGGTACCCATGTGGTGGAAATAATGTTCGTGAGCATAAGATCGATCATATATTTTATAAAGATGACTCGGAGATATATGCTTCTGGAATAGAACACCTGGAAGATGCTCTGAATATCGTCAGGATGTACACACGAGAAATTGGTATAGACTTCGGATCGGACAAGATATCTTTGACTAACCTGCTTGCCGTCCAAGTTCTGCTCCATTCGTTTGGCGTAGTTTCATTTACGAAAAACGAGCTCAATGCCCTTGATATCACTACGCGCAAGATGATGCATGTAAAGAAAAGCTCGCACATCAACTCGAAATTGGTGGGGAAGCAGCTATTCTTTACAAAACCGCTGAACAGAAAGCTGAAGCCCTTTGCTTGAACCTCAGCAACAAGAGTAAGGACAGAGAATTACTCTATAAAAAGGCCTCACTTCTTGAAGCACAGGTGAAGAAAGCGGAGGCCAAAAAATTTCAAAAATAACGTGGAGACAAGAGGGTTAACGGTAACTTTTACAAATTTGTAATAAATCAATCCCTATCACACGATCTGACCTGCTGAACGCTCCAAGGGGGGTAGAGTCTATTGTTGATAACGAGAAGTACTGAATCTACTGAAACTACGATTTCTCAACAATAGCCCCTTTCCAACACAAAAGATTCGACATCGTGCTCCTTGATAAATGTGACCCAACTATGTTCGTGATTGAATTCCCGGCCCTGGCTGACTTCAACATCAGAGGCAAGGAATGCGAGAAAAAGGATAGGTCCAAAGATCCCGGATATCACCTTTAGCGATGTCATCAAGGATGCTCGGTTCAAACCATTGGTCTTATTATCGGCGCTCTTGAAGATGTGATGCTTTCACTGGTTAGTAACCTTCCAGCCATACCTGTGTGCTAAAAATGTGCCGTGGCACTTGCCGGATGGATGTGAAGAGCAGTCATTCTTGGGTCATTGCATGTCCCTAATATACACAAGGGTTTTGCTGGCCCTGATGCACATATTTGCTTTGCATGTTTATCAAAATAAAAATCGCTATACGAGTGGTCAGTTGGTCGTGGGGACTAAGGCATGAGCTTTGGACCCACGCTACTGTCGGGTTGTGGGTTCGATTCCCGCCTCGCACTCTGGAAAAGCTTCGGCGGACCACGGGGAGTCGTGAGCCTGGCACCTCTAGAGTTCTTTGAGTTCTCCAAGTATTAGGTAGCTGATGCTCTTGGTGGTACGGAACCCACCGTAAGATGTAGGCCCCCCCCCTGGGTTAGTGATGAGGTGTGCAAAGGAATAGAGGGAAGGTTATGCCGAGACTCTCAAAGCCCGTAACAGGGAGAGAGTATAAACAAATATTCTAGATTCCAAATATAAATTGCTATTCTTAAATGTTCTATTAAACATAAATGCAGAATAAAATAAGACATGTAAATCCAAATACCCAATAATGAATTTCGAAGATGACGATTTCGTTGATGATAAATTGTTCTATAGGCTAGGCATGTAATTCATTAAATTTTTTACATTCTCATCATAATTAGGAGGTATTTGTCTTATGTGCAAATCGACTCCCATTGAATTAGTGGAATCTCTACGTTTTGAGTCCTGATTCCGAAAAAGCAGTTTTTAAGTTGATGTCTGTCTGTCTGTTGTCGTCATTGTCGTCGTCTGTATATACTTCATAATTTTGGAAAGACTAATCGGATTGAATTGCCCCTTTTTGACAGGAGAAGTAGTTGTTGCTTCATTTATAAGAAAGCATATAAAAATAAAAAATAAATGATCTGTAGTTTACATTCCTATCAGAAAGAATAACTATAAAGATGAAATATTAAAATTTTCGAGAAAATGACTAATGCTAACACAGGAGATTGATAGAGAAAAGTTGTTAAGGGGAGATAAGGGTTTAAAAAAAGGTTCTTCATACATTTTCTATGAGAATATTACGAAAGTAAATTTATTCTAGTATCAAGCATACTATAAAGTTACTTACCAAGAACATTTGTTTAAATTTCGGCACAAAAATATGAGGAAATAAGCCGGTGGCAGTAGATCTACGATGACGTCTCTCATTTGCGTTGTTCAACATATCTCAACGTAGAGTTATATGATACAAATGAGTAAAATGCTTTCATTAAAGTAGATGTTTTGCTCGAATTCAACGTTATCCAGTTATGTATTTTTAAATTTTTTTATTTTTTCTGGTTGTTGAAAGCGTAAAATGTAGTTTTTGACGAAAAATTTCGGCATTTTGTATGCGAAAAACACCCTCGATGTCTGAAAAATAAAGAACAAAGATCGTTGTACCCTGTCGATTTGTATGAAGGAAGTGTGTAGCAAATTTGAGAATGATCGGACCTTGGCGCGCTCAACTTGCCAACCGCAGGCGCAGCGCGCGAACAGAATGTGTCCGCGTAGCGGGCAGATTTTTTAGATTCGCCCTTTGACGAAGGTTCCTTTAAAAATAAGCATATGATATTATGATATTGAGAAATTTGTCAATACCAGTTACTCCACTATTCTCAATTACTTTGTGATTGTTTATGGTTTATAAATGTGAATCAATTACTTGGACTGATGCATCAATGTAACTTTGACCAAAATTGATTATTATATACGAGGTGTTAGGTTGTCAGACAGATTTTCAATTCCATATTGAATTATGTTATTGAGTTTCAGTTCTTTATGAGAGGATCCGTCTATTTTATTAAAAAATGGAAATATTTTCTTGTACATTCACTTAGGAATAATGTTTTTGTTAAAAAAAAAACTTGAGCAATCATAAAAATATTATTTTACCAATTGTAAACGTACAAGTAATTATGTTTCTTGAACTTGAATGACGATGTATCTAGATAGCTAAGTATTGCGAAATCTTTGACTTAATCCTTCCCGAAAGTACGTGACGCTCATTTAATGTTTCCCTTAGACAAATATAATTATTCTGTGACACGTCTTTTTGAGGTCGGAGACGACAATTGATCTTAATATTACAGTTGTTTTTCACCTTTCTATAGAATCGATGAAATCTGAAAAAAAATTAAACGATCATCACTGTGAAAAACTTATACCGTGTGTCGTCTTTTTTCAAGCTTATCAATAATAAGCAGTCGTTGTTTGAACAATAGAAGAAGGTTCTACGTTTTTTTTTTAATGGCGAACTTACATTTGCGTGCTTTGCACAATGCACAGAATACCATAAATCTGTACCATTTGTACGCCTTCGGAAGCCAAGAAAAAATAAACTAATGAAATACAAATATCTTAGAAGGGTAATTTCCCACTCTCTAATCCATGCAATAAATATGTGACGTAGGATATCCAAGAACAAATGAGATAGCGACTGGTATAAATACTGCTGTCAGAAAATCAGGAAATTCACTTGTTCACAAAATTTTTTTTGTGGAAGTTTTTCTATACTCAGGAAAAATGAAATTCGCTACACTGTTTCTCGCCTCGGCTGCTTTCCTTGCTTCTTTTGGTAAGTTATATAATATATAGTATATGTGAATGAGTTAAGAGCCTCATAATCTGGCTTGAAATAAGCTTTCTTTTCGAAGATGAATATTTTTCTGGTTCAGACTTTTCCTCTTATCAAGAGCATCTTCCTTTTTGGTGGAACATAAATTTTTTTGGTGAAAATGTATATTTTCGGTTCGAAAATTCTACTTTATGTAGGAAATTCGTTCTTTTGGTTGAAGATTAGCTACTATGGTGGAAGCCAATTTTTTCTGGTTTGAAAATTCGAACCATCTGTGGGAAGAGATTGGTTCAAAAATATCTGTCTTTCGGTAAAAACTCTATTTTTCTTCCAGTTGGATATTGAACAATTTCGTTGGAAATTAATCTTTTCTGCATGAAATTCTTTCATTTTTTTCAAATTTATATTTTTGTTTGAAAAGATCTTTTTCGGTAATCAGATCGTTACGAAAACTACTTTTGTAATCAAATGTCGACCATTTTCGTCAAAAATTCCTGTCGAAATTTCCGACTTCCAGGAATTCATTAATTCTATGATTTCATTAACTTTGAAAAATCCTGTAATTTCAAGAATTTCCTATCTTTAATCTTTTTGGGGAAAAAGTCTGCAATTGTATTGCAAGTCCGGAAATTATTTTTCGGTTATATTTCTCACTGTTTGGTTGAGAATTCTCTTATTTTGTCCATATCTTATTCTTTTCTATGAGAAATTGACACATTTGTTTGTGATTTAGACTGATTTTTCAAGAATTGATTTCCTTGCTTTAATATTTATATCTCAAGATGGAAGTTGAACTGTACTTTCCAGTTAAAACTCTTTTTATCAGGCTTTTTCAGTCAAGAATTAATTTTTTTATTTGAAAAGGAAACTATTCTATTCCTAGTTGAAGCAATAAATGTCAATTCTGATGAAGAGGTGAAAATATATTTATCTTTTTGTGCTCTATTTCGTAGCCCAAATTTACGACATTGTTTTTCACATGTTTTTAGCCTTGTGAAAGAATCTTCAAACAAATCATCTTGTTGACACTAAAAACAACTAATAAAACTGAATGGGGTATTATATTTCAGGTAGATATCTAAGTTGTTTCCTCAGATATTGACCGTTTACCTACCGTTGTTCTCGATTCTCGATTTAAATTTTAACTTCTTATATATATATATATATATGGACGACAAAATCACATCGACGGGCTGGCTAAACCCTCGTGTGTCTTGAGGACACGGAGCGACCGAAGTATGACTGCTCTTTGCATCCACCCGGCAAGTGCCACCGCATATTTCTGGTGCAAGGGGATGGCTTTAAGGTAGCTAATCAGTAAAGACGTTGCACCTCCAAGAGCACTGATGATGAAATCAATCAATTTAACCGAATATCATTGATGATGTCGCTGTTGATGTTCTCTGAGATCTTTGTATCTCTCCTTTTTTTCGGTTTGATGTTGTAGTCGGCAGGAGCCGAGAATTCGATCGCAAACATAGTTCGGTCACGCTTGTCAAGGAGCACGATGTCAGGTCTTGTGTGCTGGATTGGGGCCATTATCGAGAAATCGTAGTTCCAGTAGATTCGGCACTCCTCGTTCTCAACAATAGACCCAATCCCCTTTGGAGCGTTCAGCAGGGCAGGGTCGCGGTCAACACCATAAGAGCGGCAAAGATGGTAATAAAGTACTCCTAAGGCAGCATTATGTCTAAACAGACACGTCGTTCCTGCGTGGATAGTGCAATTCGATAGTATATGCCATAGGTGCTCAGGGAGTTTCAGACACGCCCTGCACCTATCGCTGGAAACCTCTTGAC
>WSXT02068781.1:0-12384 GCA_011762715.2 Neuroterus valhalla | reverse complement strand
AATTGATATATTTAACACATATCAATTCTAGAACAAGCAGTTGCATTTGCGAGCGATCTCCTGCCACTATGCCAACAGCACGCGATACTCCTGGACGGTCCCTCATCTAAGTACTAACCGTGCCCATCACTGTTCAACTTCAGAGATCGGCCAAGAACTTGTTATCTGAGAATCAGAAATAAAAATTTTGAGGTATTATTCAGACGCTCAAGGTTAATGCCGATTGCGTTGAGAGCCATCATTGGCAATTATTTTCAAAAGACTTCCTACACATGGGGACCATCTGGAATTGAATCAAGGTTGACTCTGGAGAAATTCGATATATGCATCCTGGGAAATTTCTGGAAGATTTCTATCCGAAGAAGCTGGCGTGTACACGAATACATGTGGACCATCTGTACTCATTGAGAATCAACGCTGATATCCATGGATATCATGCCTGAGTTCCTGCAGAATCATATTTCGAAAACCTTGATGCCATTACTGATGCGTGGAGACTATTTACGCTCAATTTATCGTCAATGTCGACGATCCTAGTCAAAAATACCACAGCACCTATGCCTTCAGCTTGGATTATCTCTTCCCTATCCACATCTACTATAGGGATTTCCTTATCAGGGCGTTGTTGTCCTGCCTCAATTCTGATGTTTGTCATTTGAATCACCAAACGCAATCTGTTAACAGAAATTGAGCTTCTTGGTCAGCTGAATTCTATTCCTCTATTCTTGTGGCTTGATGCGGGTACTCAAGTAGGAAGAGACATCACATCTCTGTTCATATGCTAAGTTCATTTCAATCGCCTCCTTTGTCGCTGAATCTCCACAACAGCCTCTGGTTGAATCAGGGCAACTGCTTCTGGAAGATGTGGTGGTACCGGATCATCAAAAGGTGGTGGAGGAACATCAATAACATGATAGCGTTGTATTGCCGCATTAGTCTCCGCTTGATCTTGTAGTGAAGTCTCTTCCAACTGATGTTCATCATCGACGGTTTCCCCCGCCGATTGCACCTCTCGCTCAATCTTCATAGTTGGTCTTCGGAGATGAGCAGATTATTGCAAATGTCCTCAACCCTTGTGATGAAATCTTTCACGCAAACTCTTTATGGGTAGAGGTACTTTTCAGCAAACTTTGTTCTCAAATCGTAGCTCTTTTCGCGCATCAATTCTTTATTCATTGGTGTATTCCAGTTCATGCTTTCTTACGGTATTCCTGCTGAAGCGGTTGACTGCAAATTGCTTTGGCCAGCTAAGGCATCCCGAAAAGGCACAGCCAATTTTCCACTGTTTCCTGCGTCTGCGGATGGCCTGGCTGGCCAGATTGTTGATTGGTGAGATCTTTATGACCATCACGCAGCTCACCATGACCTTCATCTCGTATGCTGTTGCCCGCAGCAGTTGTTTTTAGGGCATTCCGACGATTCTCGGGAAGTGACAAGCGTTTCAGTATATTCATAAGACTCTCCATCATGATTGGATTTTTTCGTGTTCCCCTTGGTCCTTTTCCTCTTTGTTCCTTGACTGTCTTGCATGGAGAATCCCATCAGTAGCAATGCTATCGCCAATGTAGCCATTAGAGTTATAAGAAGAGAGCCTAAGCCCTACCGCGACGACCACGTGACGACACCATCGATAGGTACAACATATATTCTTTTTCTCGGCAAAAATTCGTCTCAGGTCTTTTCGTCCAGAGTTTCATGACCAGCCACGGACTAAGGCACGTGCCCGATGAAGTCAGGATGGTAAAAATCTAGATACCAGTTCGGAATTGGTTGCGCTGATTTTTCGAGAGGCACAATACTATGTCATTGGTGTGGGACGAAATTCGTCTTGTAGCAATGTTATTATTACACAGCAGCAAATTGCCTTGAAGACAACTTGCGTCACCTTGGAATGCTTCGTTAGAGCTTCCGACACATTATTATTTTAATTATTAATATATTAATATTGATTATATACATATATATATATATATATATAGCGAAATATACGGTGATCGGAACTTTGATCAGCCTAGGTATCCCAAAGACACTTCTCGTGTCTTTATTATTTTTCTCCTGAATTAATGATCAAAATGTGATATAAACCTTTATAATTTATTTTACAAATGAAAAAGGCAAAAAAAGGTTTAAAATCGAATATACATCACTGAAAATAGTTAAATTCTTGATGATTCGAAAGATAAAATGATAAAATTTCGAGAAAAATGCAGGCACATGACGCGTATTCCAATTTGTGGCTCCATTGTTCAAGAAATTCAACAGGAAGGGTGGGATCAGGAATAGACCAAATTCAAGACTGACCTGGGCCAAGATAAATTCCTCTTATCATAAAGCATCTGATGTTTTATTCAAAATTAGGATTACACCTCTTCCAGTACATACTTATGCTCTAACGCCTAATTATGTGTTACCTTGGCAGGGATAATGTTTCCCAACCGGTAATCCTTCATGAACCGACTATTCAAAGGATCAAGATCTGATATTTGTACAGTGACATTGGCAATGTGGCCATCTATGCGTGCTTTAACTCTGTCGTAATTAACAAGGGCTGATATACCATACTGATTAGGAACAAGATCTGCTTTTGGCATCAATAAAGGACACAAGGTCCGAGACCAAGGGAAATATGCGAGAATTCCAATGATGTATTCATGATCTTTATCTGTTGCCACCATGCAAAGGTCTTGTCCTAAAGGGATTGCCCGACCCCCACCTATAGTTCCTCCGTAATGATAAACATGGAGTTCGATAGGAGAAGGATACACTGCGTTGCTTCTCACCAAAGGACGAACTAATTCTGCAAAGTATGAGCGTTATTATTTATTATACCATTTAGCCAAACCCTTTTGGGGTAAGCGTAACTCGTTTACGCTTTATTGCTGTAAACGAATTACTATTGGTTAAGTATTGTACACTGTTCCATTGGTTTATTATTCAGGTGAGTGTCCACTCTACGTTGAGTGATAGGTAAGCTACTTTCTGGAAGGGACTCATAACACCGGCAAACAAAAAAAAAGTTTTCTGTATGCCGGATGCGACCTATCTACAGGGATGTTCTTTAACCCAGTGAATACTAATTTCAAGTCAGTTTGGGCCGTACACCCTCCAATTTCGAGTAAATTGCAAAAAACCGTAAGAAATAGCGAAAATTGTATGTTCAAGTGATAAGAATGCTTTCTGGATCTAGAGCAACCATGATTTTCATGTCTCTTGAACGGTTGAATACTAATTTCAAGAAAACTTGGATCGGAAGTTGTTTTGGATCTAAAAAAATTGTGGAAAAAACCCCAAAAAAATGTGAAAATCGCAAAAAATTGGGACTATCTTCATAAAAAAAAATTGAGTAGACTCGGATCAAAGTAGACTTTAATGTAATCTAATCTGCTTAATCCAAATCTGCAATGTTTTTGGGTATTTTTTTAGTTCTATGCTATTCTTTTGAGTGTTCGAGAGAATATGGGCCAAACACACTGCAGATTCGGATTAGACAGATTATATTACGTGAAAATCTCCTTTGATCCGAGTCAACAAAATTTTTTTCTCAAGATAATCAAGATCAGCTCACGATCACGAAAAATGTTACTTCTTATCTTTATGTTTACCGATTCAGAATGGACAATTCCTAAAAAAGTTCGCATACCCAACAGAAAAGATAATATTTAGCTGAAAAGGATCTGTTTGTGAACATAAATGGAAGTTTGGATACCTGAACCAATAAAAAAGAAAGGAATTCTCAAAAAAAAAATTGGGAGTCTATTTTTTACGAAGGAAGATTCTATTTTGGAATGAAAGACAGTTGCATACAACCCAAAATTGATCTTCAAAAGCATTGGAATTTCTTGTTAAAGAAGGGAAAAATCCGTCCATTCATCAAAGTTTTAAGTCGGGCAGCAAATTTCGAACCGAAATGAGAGTCTATGCATAGAAATTTGACCGTTCTGATCAAGGAGACAAATTTTCAAAATAAGAAAATTTTCACCCTAATGAAATCATTTTCGATCAAAATTGTGACAATTGCGCAAACTGATTTTTTCTAACAAAATGTACATATCTTAACCAAATGAGATGGTATTTTGACCGGACAATAAATATTGAACTCTAAATGATTCTCTTTTTCCTTCCTTATGTGTTAGAAAAAATTTAGGAAATTTCCAAATGCAGGTTAGGAAATGACTTGAATTTCATCAGCAGCATATGCAGTCTTATTCTCAATTGAGAAATTCGAATTTTTCACGAATAAATAGAATCGGGATGCAACAGTTGAATATTTAGTCAAGAAACAATAAATACATCAACTAGGTTCTAAGGAATTCATTTGAATAAGGCGCATTTTGTTCAGGCAGTCGGAAAGAGAATGATTCTCTGTTATAAAAACCAACTTTCAAAACGAATGAGATTAAATATTCAACCTACATTATTTAAACTTCGTAAAGGTCCTTTTTGACACACTTCAAATATTGAAAATGAAAAAATGGTAGGAGAAGCAAAGAAATTACTCGATTCCCGTGGAGAAGACTTGTAAAATACATTTCGAAGATAACGACTTGCATGGTCAACGCTTCTGGGAAAAAATGTTGCTAGTTACCAATTTTTTTTTCTCTCACAAAAGTAATTTCACTACGATGTCATGAAAAAAGGAACTAGTTTCATTGACTTGTAAAAAGAAAAGTTTAACTTGACGTCACTACTTCCTTGCTTGTATTCAGCCAAAAAACATCGACTTCTTCGCGGGGGTTTATTATCAGATTAATTTCTTTCTGAATAGTTTCAAAAAGATAATAAATACATATACTGCAAGGAATAATGGACATCGGATTATAGAAATGAATATATTTACGAATAGGAATCGGGAAAACTGCCAGAATGAAGAACAGTGTAACGATGAAAGTTCTCATTTTCTCGAAATATTTACAAAACCAACTTATGAAGAATGCTGATAAGAGTATCACTGATTCAAACTGTAAGACACGTAAAGTTATGAAATCATCGCTATCTTATAAGTCTCACTGTATTATTTGTTTTTCATTACTCTTTTCCTCGTGCAGTGATTACTTCATAAAAATACTTCAGATATATGATCCTGTTTTTACACGGAGACGTCACCTGCACCATTGAAGGAGCCTTTGCTTCTACACACATCATAATTAGACTATTCTTCCTTATCTTTACTAGACTAATAAATACGCACTCTCTAAAACAGGAACAACGTATTCAATATAGTGTCTATAATTATAAATTCCGTTTCGTTCTTATTTCATATTATGCAGTGATACAAAACTTCTCATGATACATTCGTACTTCTTCAGGGTGCAACTTTTTCTCTTACATCACAAAACGGTACTTTCTTGTCTTGAGGCTTGTTTAGAATATGTCCTTTTTTCGCAGGTGGTTAAATATGGTTTATGAGTTATGTTTATTGAGAGTTCTTCCTATTGGTTCTGTGATACTTCGGATGTGAAATAGAATGGTGATTCCTTTTCTCTCTCTTTCTTCAGTTGGTCGTGTTCACTGGTTACATTTTGACCCCCCTCTTTTCTGTCAAATCTCCACGTCGTGAGACTCTCTATCTTGATGTATGTGTGTATGCATGTTTTTTATAAATAGGTGTATGCACTTATGCTAGAAACACGAGAATATCACAACAGATTTTTGAATTCTTTCAAACAATGCGAAATTCATAAAATTCCTGTTCAAAAAATGAAAAAATAAACAAATTTATTTGTTCGTGAAACTATGCAAGATACGCGGATTGATATTATAACAAATATTAAACACAAAAAATAATCACAAATATGTTAATAATTCTGTACTTATTGCTTTGACTGGATATTTGTGTTTAATCCATAAAAAATAATATTAAAACGTTCTTCGTGTCAAGGAAATTAGGCAAAAAAACTTCTCTACTGTTTTGGACAAACTTTATTTGAGTGCGCAGCACGAGACACACGATGAGAATGTATTTTTTAAACCCGGAAAAGCTCTACCAAAAGAGAATTCACACTCATCAAATAAAGTAGTCGTCATTTTGCTATCGAGTTTCAAAAGCTCTGTATGCAAATGTAGGGAAGTACAAAGACCGATCGCGAAGCGATAGGTAAAATCAGTTCTAGGATGGTGAAGTAGATTTAATTCTGATGAAGAAGCAATATTTTTGGAGAATTGTCACAAAAGACGCAAAAGAAGAAAATCGAAACTAAAAGGTTTTGTTACAAAAAGAGATGTACAAATCTGTTATGAATTTTCGTTGCAAAGATACAGTGGAAATAAATATAATTCACAAACTTTCCTTCTGGTCTCCTACCTCTAATAGAACACTTCATCAACAATATTTATTTCTCTTCCAGTAACCAATTCTACGGCAAACCTCACGAGCAGCAATGGAATCCTCTATTCCACCTTTAATACCTAACATCTTTATGGAACATTCTGAAACTAAAATCTTCAACTAATCCAAGCTCACAACAAAATTCCAGTGCTGTTCTGCTGACTTCCCTTCTGTAATCTGACAAAGCGACCATCGTCGCAAAAACAAACAAAATTTTTCCAAGAAGACATAGAGAAGCAATCGAAATCCTTAAAGGGGGAAATAAGTTTAGATGCTTCTAAAGATCGGATTCTTTTCTATTTCATAAATTGTTGGTAAAACTATCGAAGGATATTTTCCCAAAGTTTTAATGGAAAATTTCAATTCGTTATGGTATTATAATCGTCTTTACGTGGATGTCTCCCCGTATGTGTCGGACCGTACGGTACGTAAAGTCGGACGGTCATGAAATGCAAGCTCAAAATGGAATTTTTTAACAAGAAAAAGGATAAATATATGGTGCTGAATCGCTGATAACTACAAAATTTCGTCATTGCAAATTTTTCAACAAATAATGATATTACATTTTTTTAACAGCATATACTGCATACTTTTTATATACTATTAGGTCATAATCCCTTGCACTGTTCAAGTTCAATGACGAGAACTGGTTTTTAAGTGTGGCATGACTGCTGGCCATTCCTCATTAAAATATAGAAACGTGACTAAACAGAAAAACTTTATCTTATTCGAAAATTTTGGATTCAAATGCGAAGTTCAATCCTGGAGGCAGAATGTTTCGAACGAGAATTTTATGTCACGAGTATTAGAATTGTATATGTTGAGGTTTTGTTCAGATGCTCAAGGATCATGTCAATTGCGTTTGAAGCCATCATTGGCAAATATTTTCTGGAAGACTTCCTGGAGTTTTTTAGTCTTATGACCTCTTGAATCAGCTCACACACGGAGACCATCTCGAATTGAATCAAGGTTGACCCTGGTGACAGTCGATATCGAAATCTGGCGAATTTCTGGAAGATTCATATTCCAAAAACCTAGAGTATATTTGAATGTACGCGAACCATCTAAACTGATTGAGGATCGACGCTGATGACCATGGATATTATTCTGAGGAGACTCCCTGTAGAATCTTATGTTGAAAACCTTGGTGGCACAACTGATGCATGGAGACTATCTAAACTCAAGTTTTCAGCAATTTTGGCGATCCTAGTCAAGTATACCTGAAGGACTTTCTATAATGATTTCATTTTTAAGTTACATGAAAAGCTTAAATGCATGGTCCATTTCAGAGATACGGCATCGAGACTTACTCCGTGGTGAGCCTTTTTGTATATTTCTACTCGTGTCTTCGGAAGCTGGAAGCTTGAAGTGTGGAACAAGTTGTTCGATGGTGGAAGACGAGACGAAAGCTCCTGCTTTTATGGCACGTTTATTAGAATTTCACTCTGATGAATTGAACTTATATTATGTCTCAAAAACATATAATATAGAATAAAGTCTCACGAAATTTCATGACCCAATTCTACCCCGTGAAAACAAACTTAACAAAAAATGCGTTCGAGACAAAAGCTGGAAATTATAAAAATGCATACGTAGTCCTACGTTTATTAGATTTATTCATTATGTATCAAAAGTTATCATGAGGATTCCAAAAATTAGGATACATTTCTTCCCATCATTCTCGCGACCTGACCTCGTGATTAGCTATAGTATGTTACAGCTCTTCTTGTACTGTATAGTACGTCCATGTCTGTTTGGTTGCTTGCTAGAAAGTCAAGAATCAAACAAACAGAAATTACTGACTTTATGAAATAATCTGCTATTTTCTTTATAACAAACGGCCCTCTTCAGGGTCATCGAATCATGTTCACGGTGGATATCTAATTGTTGATTTCAAACTTCTCTCCATGAAAGACGTCAATATAATTGCATATTACCATATTCTATCTTTTCCCGATTCCTCTCAGCCGGTAAAACTTTTTACGTTTGATTACGATCTTTCCAGCATTAAAATATCAAGCGGAAGAATATTATTACGCTACCTGCATCACCACCCATTCTAAAGGCACTCGCGTAACCGAACAAAATCATTTTTCTAACAAGCATCGTTTTTTTTTTTCTTTTGTTGCCTAGCCCTACTTTGTGTAACATGACGCCACCTTCGAAAGGAATGTTTCGGGTTTAAATTATACATACAAATATAAGAGAAATGAGTACCTGTGACGTTACACTGGGTCTACATGGTGATTGGTCTAGTAACTCTAGTTCCTGTCAGCCACGCCAATCAACGAGCCGCATCTAAGGATCTACACATCACGAATCGCTTGAGTGTTCATGAACGAACACCCTTCATGTACGCGCCAATTTCTGGGAAATAATATTGTGCCGAACTATGTTTAATGACAGAACTCTTATAATCTATGTTGACAATGCGTTCGGAAAGGACCTGCGTGCGCTGTGATTGGCCACAGGTTCCGCACAAATCTGTAATTTCCTTGAGCTTGCAAAAACGACGGCACGGTGTAACCACACTCTTTTTGTGCGTCGATCCTGTCAGGTCGTTGTGACATTTGAGAATTTAAGAATTGATTGATCTGAAGAATATACTTACAATTGATTAAATTGTAAAAGATACCAGAGAAAATTTAAATTTGACAAAACAAATGTCCGAAGAGAATCTCAAGGGAACCCAAACACGTTATTTTCGGCAGGCTGAACCTAGATCTTTTACGCATTGATTTTTTTTTCGACTTTAAGTAGAAGACTTAGTCTGGCCTTGCCTTTTCTCGCCTTTAAAGTAAGATGTTGACCCGGGACTCACTATTTCTCTTGAGGCATGCTCTGTTATTTTCATTGCCGGTAATTGCCTGCACCTCCTCAGCGTACACTGATTCAATAATGAACTCTTGTGTTTGATATGAAGATAGCCTCCGTCTTGATCGTGATCGCTGGAATCGTTAACAAAAAGGCTGCCAAGACCACATGTTAAGAATTAGAAATAAAGTCTTTTCTTTCGGAATCGTTGGTGCATTTGCGACGTTATTTCCCACTCCCAAGCTCCACTTCAATTATAGTTCTGATTGAGATAACAAAATTGATTAGCTAGCCGGTAAATCCTAGGGATCTTCAGGCTACCGAGAGGCCATGTTAAATTGTTCGCTGCAGATTTTTTTTCATGGCTGGCGCCAAAAGTAAATAAACTCCTGGTCTCGCAAGTTCAAGTGGCGATCTGAGACCTATTCACTCACATTACAAGAAAAAATACCTTCATATTGATTCAGGCACAGACTCGACTCATTTTTGCTGCCTCTGCATATGGCCTTTTCCCTGAAGTAACGGATCTTTTCTCGAGAATTCACACAATAGCGTTTTGGTGTCTGCCAGTTTACAGAACAATTTCTATTTCTGTACAATTCATTACATTTTCACTGAAGATTTTTGGACTTAAAATTTATTATTCTCCATAACGTCGGGTACCAAAGAAATGACGTGCACAAGAAATGAAACTTTTGAAATTTCAAATTATCACCCCTTCCCATTGTACAGTCGTTCAAAAAGGCTCGAGAAGCAAAAGACAAAACAATGCAAGATTTTTTCCAACGAATGATTCAAGTTTCGGGGATTACTTGAAAAAAGGGTACAAACTTTCCCCCGAAGCTATGGCGATGATTTTGAACTCTGGCGATTCCGAGGAGTTAATGATTTCGATTTCTTGTGTACACTTGATTACAAGATTACATGAGATTACATAGGATTACATGGGATTACACAATAATACACGAGAATTCATGAGATTACATAGGATTTCACTAGAATACACGAGAATTCATGAGATTACATAAGATTACATGGGATGTCATAGGATTACATAGTATCAGAATTTATGAACACAACCGGAAAAGAAGTGGAAGCTTTGTTAAAAAGTGAGAGAGCTACTTTAATTACTAGGCTCACCAAGTAAACATGGAATGTTCGAATGCATTTCCCTACCTTGGTGTAAAGCATCGATAATGGCTAAGGATCTTGAAATAGGACCATGTTTGGAAATCCAATTGAATCAACTGTTAAAAGCATAGAAGAAACAACGGAATGCGATGATATTTTAGGAATAATTCAAGCAGGACGAATTGGAAGATTCATCGATCATTGATACACTTTCTACAGATGCAAAAGGAATTGAATTGAAATCGGATGGACCGTTCGTTCGCTACACGAATAAGAAGGGGCAACTTTCAATAATAAGAAAAACTACGTTGTGCTGGATTTATTCTAATGGAGGATCAAAGCTAAGAAGCGATCGTCCACAAAGGATTCAAGCCAAAGAAAAAAATATTGTACAATTAGAGAACGAGTCTCTAAATATAGTCATACGTTATGAGGATATTGATGTTGGACAGTTATGGTCTGTGACAATCTATAGTGAAAGAGCCAAATTACAATCGGGACACTTATGCATGTACCCTGCCACTACCAACGTTCAAAAACAATTCCATTTGTTATATTCCGGAACTACCTAATGATCGTAGTATATTTATTTCATCCTATTACGTTCGTGCTAATTTGAAAATCTCTGAGTCTTCAAGGAAACATATAATACCTACTACAGCATAATTAGTCGTTGAATATGAAAAGGAGTTCAGAAAGGATAGAAGCTGAATTTTCATTGAAATATTACATCCATATCCTTGATAATTTTTAAACCATTTTTTTCTATTTTATTGTTTATATACAGTACAGGCCAAAAGTTTGAATACACCTCAGAAAAATACAATTTTTCCGCGATACCATCTGGCACTCGATTGATCGGATCTAATTTCATGTTTCAACAAGGTAACAGCCCAAAACATTCTTTTTGTTATTTTACTGATTATTCACAACCTCAAGGAAGTGGCAACGTGCTCAAAGTATTAGAGTAGCCGCCTCCGTCTCCAGAATTGAACCCAATCGAGGTACAGTGGGATGAACTTTACCGATGAGTGCGAGACTTAGAACGAAAAAACCTAACAGGTCTCTGGGATTGTTAAGCAGACACCTGGTACAATATAGATTCACAAACATTAGAAAAAAGCTTCTTTGTTTAAAACCTTGCACTTTCCGGTCAAGTTCATCCCACAGTAGCTAGATAGGGTTCAAGACTGGAGACTGATACAGCTACTTCAATATTTTGAGCAACCGCCACGTTGCTTAGGCTCTGAATAAGCACTTCATCAACGAGAAGTCTGTTTTGGGTCGTTCCCTTATTGGAAAATTAAAAAAGGTCATGTCCATTGAGTGCCAGATGGAATTGTGGAAAAATATTTTCTTTTCTGCGGTGTATTCAAACTTTTAGCCTGCACTGTATTATTACTATTTTTACTCCCTGATTTGGGGTTCCATTCAAGGAAAAAGGCAAGTTTTATTGCTTACATTCATTCTTGTATTTTTCGAAGTAAAAAAATGGAAAATATATGTATATTGCCAAATTTATCTTTTAAGAAATACACAAGGTTATACAGATAAATATTGTTACATTTTGAAACTCGTAGATTTAGAAAGCTTTGGATTTTCTTCAGAAGTTAAACCTTGCACAGCAACCGATAATATTACAAAGCTAAGTAGATACCGTACATTGTACATTTTCGATTATATATATCAAATACAGTACTTAGAGAACAATGTAGATGAAAGATTACGAAAGCCATAACCAACTTAAGTATGAACTAAATTGAATCTTTGTTCCCAGCGTTAGATGTCTATTTGATGTTTGTTTGTTTTTGCAAAGTGGTTGAATATAGTGTCACAAGATTTTGAACATCAATGCATGCATATAAAGCGCTAAATTTACATCTGTCAATCTTATTCGAGATCTCAAACTTCTGAAATACGAAGTACAATAAATAATGGAAAAGTCTGGATCAAACACAGCTGCACCGAGAAAAAAAATTAATTGAATCAATGACCCAGGCTCATGAATACGTGCAATGACTCAAAGATGTAGAATCAAACGGAAAATACATTGCTTCAAGCAAAAACCTCGTCAAAACAACCGCCTCGCTCCATTAAACAAACGTTCAATGGAG
>WSXT02068748.1:0-12385 GCA_011762715.2 Neuroterus valhalla | reverse complement strand
GTGGGGGGGGGGGTGGGGGGGGGGGGGGGGGGGGGGGGGGGGTAAAAATATGGACAGAAATGGACCAGCCTTCAAATTCAAATTTATTTGAATTCTGTGAGTTAGAAATAGGGCAAATTGTTTGAGTTATCAAATTTATAAATTTTGAGTTTTGAATTAATTCTATTGCAAAAGCTCCTGTATAAAAATTTCGTAACTATATGAGGTCTTTCAATTAAATATTCTACAATTTTACACGTCCAAATTAACCATTTTTCATAAATTAGTGCTTCTATCAGGAAATCATACAATTTCAAAGGATTCTAAATTAGAATCAGAAATTTTCGAGTATTTCAATCTGAATTGGTTCATTTTTGAAAGGTCTGAATTTTGAATAGTTTCAATTCAAAACTTACTCTGAATTTGAAATCTTAAAATTCGAAATATGAGAATTTTTAATTAAGTAATACCAAATAAAAAATGGTTGATGCTAAGTTTTTCGAATATTTTCAAAAAAAAAAAAACTTTTGCAATACTGTTTACCATTGTTAAATGTTTCGTTTTGAATCCCTACCTAATTTTAAATGGCCTAGCATAAACATCACTCGATTGAGAACGCTCCCAATTTGGAATTAGTTGTATATGATATTGTATAATAATTATTATTATATCTAATAAAAATGTATGTCTGACATTTGTTTTTTGTAATTTACAAACTTCTTTAAAATTCTTGGATCCTGAAAAGTTCCTCAGTGCCTTTTAATTAATTTCCTGAATTTTTCGTAGTGTAATGTCGGATCGAAGTAAAGTATAATATTTTTGTGTGCTTACCTTTTAAATTCTTTTTGTTCGAGTTCGAAAAATATTTATATTCCTTATCGAAAGCTTGAAAGTCACATCTAGGTTTCCAGGATCAGTTTCCGCTTCAGAGAAACATTTTAAGGTGGAGATATACATCGTTTAAACTATCACGATCAATGATTTATCATCTTGCACTTTTTCACTATTAGCTTAGTCTGGTCTGTTTGAACTGCAAATATATTAAGTTCGTGAGAAACTTGACAGTAGGTTACGCACATTTTCTGAACATTTATCATGAATTCTTTAGATAACTCTTGAGTGCAGTGTGCCATTCTGGAAGAATGTGAAGCCAAGACCAAGAATATTTTCTTTTTTAATCCCCCACAATTCCACATTTAAGCCTCAATTCATCATCGATATTCAATTATTTCTTACCCCTTTTAGTAAAATGTATCACCTCTAAAAGCTGTTTCGAATTTGTTGTAAATATAATTTACTAAAAGCAAGATTACTCAAATATCCCATCGAGTTATTACGCATAATTTTATCTTCAAGTGCCAATAAAGTTCTTCAGTTTGACCCTTAATTCTTTTTAAAGAGATAGGTGACAATTGAAATAAATGAGGTAATTGGGTGAAATAAGCAGGTTCTCTTCGGAAACCTTTTTTTTTTTGACAAAATCTAATCCTTCCAAATATTTAGTACTTCCTGTAAAATACAAATATTGTTACAACTCTTTAAAATACTTTTCTTGTTGATAGGTAATGTAGAAATGGTGGAGACCTTTCGCTGCATAATATAAGATGGATAGTTTGCATATGGAAAATTTTCTGAGGACATTTATCAAAATAAAGAGAGTCCCATTAATGATGAAGCTTTTCGATTCATACTGCTGTATAATAAAGTTGGCGTCGATATGTTTCATAATCCACACCCACGGGGTTGTTTATAAGCATATTGCAGATAATTGAATGTCAAATTTCTTTCATTCTCATTATTATTATAGTGGGTGTTCAAAGTTTTTATGTAAATAATTATTTAATGTAACAATTACTAGACAAAGCTACGAATCGTTACACTTTTGCGAACCTGGATTTTATAAATAGGAATTGTACTGATTGGTTCCTTCAATTTATGAAAATTTTGGATTCAAAATAACTTTTTCTCCAAAGAATTAGTTTCTAATAGTTTATTCTCTTTCCTGTTTCAGGTGAGTTTCGCTATTATCAGCCTACTGTATCTCATCATATATTGGTAATCGAAAAATTAAATAAGAAATTATAAGGCACAACTTTTATACTTTAAGTTTTAGGGTTGCAACAGAATTCCAATTTCAAAATTCCTTGACATTTTCTGAATCTACACCCATCAGATTTATAATTCTACTGCACATAAATATTGGTTTCCAAATTTATATTAACTTTTTTTAGTTACAACAGACATACAAAATTTTTTTCAGATTTTGTCTGAAATTTTCCGTTTTCTTCCGATTTTTTGGAATTCCTTGAACTGTAGCGACCCTGAATTGTATAGGGAATTCGGAAGTACATCTACTTTTATGTAATCGAATTTCTGAAGTTCAAATGAACGAAACATTTTTCCCGATTTTATATGATTCATTTCGCTTATAAATTTTCGGAGTTTTCAATTTCAATTTTTTCATTTCCATCCCTTAGGTAAATATTTCTATCTCAATCCCTTTTAGTTTTTATTTGAGTGGTTTGGTACAAGAACAGTGTCCTTCCACTTTCCGAAGATACTTATTTAGTCCAGTATATTTATATTTTATTATTTCAATTCATTGGGTAAGAAAATTTTTTTTTGCCATCTTGAGGGTGCCGTATAGGGAGAATAAATCCAAGTTTTCGACCAACAACCCTTTGCAGGTTGTCCGCCATCTTGAATTAAGTGGTGACTTCTTGTATCGTGTATAACAGTCGTATTTTTAATTGTATCAGGAAAAGAGTTAATAGAATTTCCCATGAGAAAAATTAATCCTACAAATTAGTATTTTTGTTGCTTTTTCTTATTTTGCTTATTTTTTGCCTAAAAATTGATTATAAAAATAAAAAGAGGGTTGAACATTTTTTTAGATTGAATATATATATTTTTTTCGGTGCTATAGTAAATCTTTTTGGACAAAAGTTGTAATTCACACGATACTCTACAATTTTTGTCTCAAATTTTTTTTTCTCAAAGCAATTTTTTACTTACCGTAGCGTCTGAAAGTTGCACGCACCGTCACTCAGTAGTTGGTAGTGCTGGATTGCAAGCGCTGTGCCGTACTGAATTATTTTAAGTTTCGTTGATGGATTGGAGCTCGATATTTTTTTTCTTTTTTTTCAATTAAATATAATTTTGACTATTTTTTGTGTTCATGATTTATATTGCAATTATCTTCTATTTGTTATTTTAATTCTGAATTTTTCTTGTTTTCAAGCTTAACTTTGATTTTCTCTAATTGGCACTTCAATTATTTACTATTGTTAAATATAATTTTATACGATTATTTATATGATTTCTCTTGCTTGTTGTAAGAATAAATGAAAAATTCTCAAAAATAAAGAATAAGAAATTTTTTACAGGAATTCGATATTAGCAGAACTTATTTACTGAAATTGTGAGATTCATGTCACAAATCTCACAATCTTTAATTCATTATGAATATGCAATCTGTAATGAAATGTCAAATTCCTTGATCAGTTTCAGTTTTTTTTTGTTCCACAAATTAACAAAAAATCGTTGTATTTCTTCAACAATTTCACGCTACTGTAAACATGCTGCTGATAGTATTAATATATTGTTCAAGAAATGTTTGATTTTCTTAAGGTAATGTTGTAAAATTTGAAAATTTATTGAGGCATACATTTTTTGCTTCAAAGGTTATGCTTGCTGATGAACTGAACAAAAACTTTGATGATGCAACGATTTTTGGTCAGATTATAAATCTTTAAAAATTAAAGAATTAAAATAACTACGAAAATTGCGCTTCGATTTAAAAAATCGTAGTTTCCAATTAACGAATTTTGGCTAATACAGATTCATACTAAATGCTGTTGATTCAACTCACTTCTAAAATTATTACTGATGAACTGAAAAAAAACTTTTGTAAGTAAACCAATTTTAGTAAATTCTAGAATTTCAAAAAAATAAATCATAAAAATGACTGACAGAATTGCACGTCGATTTCAGAAAATCATAGTTTTCAAAAATTATTTTTAGTAAATGAAGATTAATACGAAATATTGTTTATTCATCTATCTTGTTATTTAAAAAAAAATGGTGGACAAAATATTGCTGCAACGTGGAAATTTTCAGGCATGTTTACAGTAGCGTGAAATTGTTGAAGAAATATAACGATTTTTCTTTAATTTGTGAAACAAAAAAAAAGCTCAAATTGATCAAGAACCGGGAAACTTCATTACAGATTGCATATTCATGAATTAAAGATTGTCAGGTTTGTAAAATGAATCTCACAATTTTAGTAATTAAGTTTTGTTATCGAATTACTGTAAGTATTCTTTCTCTCCACTTTTGAGAATTTTTCCTTTATTCTTCCAAAAAACAAGAGAAATCATATGAATAATCGTATAAAATTATGCTGAATAATAGTAAGTGATTTAAATTCCATTAAAAAATATTCAAACTTAAGTTTAGAAACAAGGAAAATTCAAAATAAAAATAACAAAAGATAATTGCAATATGAATCATGCACACAAAAAAATAATCAAAATTATATATATTTGAGAAGAATAAAAAAGAAAGAGGAAAAATTTTGAGCTCCATTCCATCAACGAAGCATAGAATTATTTCGTATGGCTCAGCGCTCGCAATCCAGCACTACCAACTACCGAGTGACAGTGCGCGCTCGGTAAGTGAAAAATTGCTCTTGCAAAAAAAAGTTAAACAAAAATTGAAGAGGATCGTGTAAATTAAAATTTTTGTCTCAAAATTTTTGCAATAGCGCCGAAATCAAAAAAGGTATTCGATGCAAAAAAATGTTCAACCCTCTTTTTTTTCTTATAATCAATTTCTAAGCAACAAATAAGCGAAACACGAGAGAACATCACATATAATAATTTGTAGAATTCATTTTACTCATAAAAAATGGCCTTCACTGTTTTCCTGATTAAATTAAAAATACGACTGTTATACGCGATACAAGAAATAACCCCTAATTCAAGATGGCGGAAGACCTGCAAAGGGTTGATGGTCGAAAACTTGGATTGAAGCTCCCTATATGGCACCCAAAAGATGTCAAAAAAAAATTTCTTACCCAATGAATTGCAATAATACATATAAGAATCCGACTAAATATACTGGACAAATCCTCGAATTGTTTTGTGCATAACTTTATACAGAACAAATGAAGATAAATGGCCCAACCAGTCAGCGCAATAATTAAAGAGCTTGAGAATCGTTACTCTCGAACATAATAAAAGAAGGTCTGAGGTTTCAGATCAATAAAGGGAGGAATATGAAAGGGTAGGATTTATGGAGTCAAGAAGCTTGATACTTACATTATATTTTATGATTGGGTAATAGCACTATTAGAAATAAGTGGAAATCAATTAATCCATTCTGCTGTTCTAGAGAAAACTCTGGAACACGTTCTAAAAAAATTCGGTTTCTTTCCGAACAAAAGAATGTTATAAGAACACGTTTAAAATCAATGTTCTATTCGAAATTTCTTATTGATAAAATTGCCACAACTAAGATTTTTCAAAGAAAATATATTCTCCAGTCCTTCGGATTTTCATTCCTGAATTTTTATTGCTTATTTCTTCCGACGGCTTATTCATTTTGATGCTAGAAACTTGAAAACTCTATTATAAGTGTCATGCACTTCAGGATATTGGTCCTTTAAATCGGATATGATGTCTCTAATTCATTATTTTTTTTTTATTATACCATTAGGTCAAATCCCTTTCGGGGTAAGCGTAACTCGCTTACGCTCTATCATTGTAAATGAATTATTATTGGTTAATTTGTACACCAGTCTCCTGCAGACCAAAAAATACAAATTCGCAATAAAACAAATAATTTTTAAAATCAAATTTCAAGGCAGGTTTCTAAAGATCAAATATTAGGTACTCATCCTGGTATAATCATATAGCTCTGTCGGCTAAAGATTCTTCTATACGGAAAATTGTCATTTTAACAAAACGGAATATTGAAACCACATTTCTCGTGAAATGTTGGAGAAAATTCATTACTTTAGTTAAATTCATATATAATTTTATGATTATATTCAGTCTCAAAGAATTTCAGTAGTTCCCCCACGTTTGACATTGGCCACTTCGTTTCGGTCCCCACAATGCGCCTTGCATAATAATGGAACAACCATGTAGCGGTAAACAAAGCAGCCTCGTATTTTCCAGTTAAAAGTGAACTCTTTCTTTGATAGATACATAGAATTGAAAAAAAAACTGTAAATGAAAAGAGTGTGAACATGATAATTACAAAGCAAAGAGGGGTTTTTTGAGAGATTCTTTTTTTGGGGTAAGGAATAGCCTTATAAAGATTTATTTAAAAAACGGTTCCAGTAAGGTGTAGAAAACTAAGCTGTGAAGAGTGAGTAAATTAGAATTGAATAAAAGAATATTAACTTATCGTCTGCTGGAATCGATAAGAAAATAACCTCTTATTTCGAATTTTCCAAGTTATCTCTCAAAATATTATTTTTCTCTGAATAAAATTTGTTTGAAATGTAGTAAATCTTTAATACAGGAGTATTGTTAATTCCAAGAATATTTTTGACAAAATGAATAGTCAGCAAAAACGATTTTTATGGAGTTGTGTGTCTGTCTGTCCGACTGTCTGTCTGAAGTCTGTAGTTTGTAGTCTGTATCGTGTACGCACGAAAGCTTTCGGGAGATTTATTAAAAAGAAATATCGAATCCGTTAACCAGACATTTTTGACAAACGGTTCTGGTTTTGTCCATTAAGAAACCTTGTTGAAAAGTAAAAAATACACTTTTTCGCTCAAACATCGCAAAATACAAACAAAATGTTAAGAGATGGAATTATTCATTTTAAAAAGATCTTTTTTTTAACTATTCCTTTGATTAGATGCAAAATTTCTGTTTATATCGTAAAAAATAATATAAAAAAGGAAAAATTTCATTTTCCAGCAAAACTATTCGCGATACGAAGAAAATATAGAAGAGAAAAATTGTTAATCTCAGAAATATCTGCAAATCTACTGTTGGCGATTTGTTGATGAGACGTATAATTTTTGTTCTAATCATGATTTTGCACTTAAAAAATGAATTTATGCCATTTTTCGACCGAACGATGGGGGACAAGAAAGAATATCAATTATCAAAATTGTTCACCCTTAAAAGGTCTACAAATTTCAATGCGATATTTTTCTCATAAGGCATATAACTTTTATTTGAATCATGATAACATTGTTCAAAAAATGAAAATTTCCATATGTCAGTCAAACCATGCAAGACTTGAATCTGGAGGGCGAGTTTTGTAATAAAAATATGTTCCTCAAGGCTGATAGAGCCTCAAGTAAATCGATTTGAAACTTTTTTTAACCAAAAATTGAAAAACATATAATAATCTTCTTGAAAGTAGAGCTTTTCAACAGTCTTGCAATATTTTCAACTTTTTTTCAATGCATTAAACTGAAAACCGTAGCAAGCATGAAGTGTGCGGTCCGAAAAGACGTGAGTCTTACTTAGGTGTGCTCAAACTTACGAGCGAAGCCAGCCGCGCGCGATCAGAATGTGCCCGCTTGGCGGGCAGATTCTTTGTCCTGTTTCAGCTTTCAATTTCGACCCGAGCCCTCTTCCTTCTGTTCTCTAAACTAATATTTTTTTATTTTGTGGAATAGTAAAGTCAATCTTTCACAAAAAAGGCCGTTTTTGGAAGAAAATACCATAAAACTTTTTCTTGCGAAAATCGCTAGAAGAGCATTCAAAAAGCTCAACCTGAAAATGCGGGATCATTTAGGGGCGAGTTTTTGAAAAAGCTAAAACAGTTTTTGAATTTGATATATTTCGGAAATGGTAGAGTTTTGGGCAAATTTTTAGGGACAAAAAATGTTAGGGTCAATGTTTTCTACAACTTCCCTTATTGGGTCGACATGCTGCGATAAAAAGTGCAATTAATAGATGGCGCCAAAATAACAAAAAAAGCGTATTTTCCGTGTTGCACGCTCGACAACAATTAAAAGCACATCTTTGTACAGCTCGTTTGATACAAAATTTTAAAAACCTCCTTAAATCACGTTCAATACTGAAGTCAGCATAGTTTTGGAAAAGAATTACTAATAATAAATAATAATTTATAATAACAATTTATCATAATTAGGAACAATTTGAAAGTCCTACTTACAAAAAAATTATTTATTCAGTCTGAAGTAATGATTTATTTTGTACCCACACTAACGTTGCCCTTGTCGGAAATAATTATGATATAATATGATATGATATAATGAAAAAGTTATAGACAATTGAATTACGAATAAAATGAGCCGTTGATCGACCTGATCAGATAATAAGAGGCCGAGGAAAGGAGGAAAAACCAAGAAATTCAAGGCTTGTTTAACAATTTTAGTATCTTTGTTAATTTTCAATTTCTCTGACTGAGTTTTGGTGAAAAAGTAGCAATCTTTATGCCTCATAAGTGTGAAAAAGGATGGACACTGTAGGATAATAATTTCATGCGTAATTGCCATTTCAATTATTTAATGCTTCTAATTGTAAAATGTCTGTATCGTGCACAGATAGTCCGATTTCGATTTTTCAAACGGATTTTGAAATTATAAATAAAGCGCAACAAAATGTATATCTTGGGTTTTCAGTCAATTGTTGCCTAATGCATTAAAAAATTATCCAAACATAACGCGTTACGCCTCTCCTGCCTTCCTTCTCCCCCCACTCCTCGGCTACCTTCAAGCGCTCAGCAGTTTGGAGTCATGTTTGGACATTTTTTTAAAGCATTTAGTAACATTTTACTGGAAAAAAGACATTTTGCAATTAATAGCATTGAATAATTAAAATGGAAATGAAGCAAAAAATTATTATCCTACAGTGTCCATCCTTTTTCACACTTATAGAACATAGAGATTGATACTTTTACACCGAAACGTAGTCATAGAAAAAAAAAATTAGCAAAGATATTAAATTATTAAACAAGCCTTATATTTCCTGGTTTTTCCTCATTTTCTCGGCCTCTGATTATCTGATCAGTTCAACCAACAGCTCATTTTATTTTTAACTCAATTGTCTATAACTTATCATTTGATGCCGTTAAGATTCCTCGATTATTTTTTATGTTATAAATAAAAAAACTAAGAAAGTGCAATTTCTGTCTTTAAACGTTAATAAAAACATCGGACATTTTATTTGCAAATCAAATACATGACTTGAAGAAAGTATAAAATACCTTTCTTCTGATGGCACAGTCAGTTTTCTGCAAAAGTTTTTGGCACAAATCACTTATTAAATAATCCCTATTGTTTGGACTAAATGGGAAATCTACGGTGACAGGTTTGTCACGCTATAACTCGTGAACGGTAAGTCGGATAAGGAAAGTCTTTCTTATAAATTTTGTAGGTTTTTTGGGACAAACAACTTTTTCTTTAATAGTTTTGCGATAGAAAAATTTTTTCTGTGCCAAAAAGCGAGAAAACGCTTTTTTTGGTACTTTAGCGCCATCTATTAATTGTACTTTTCATTGCAGCATATCGACCCAATGATAACAGTTGTAGAAAACATTGCCGTTAACATTTTTTGTCCATGCAAATTTTCCAAAAACTCTACCATTTCCGAGATATATCAATTTCAAAAAATTTTGAGTTTTCTCAAAAACCCGCCGCTGAACGATTCCGCATTTTTCAGATTAGGCTTTTTGAATGCTCAAAATTCAATTCAAGTTGCAAAAAATATCATTACTTTCCGCACCGAATCAGAGATCGAGTTGAAATGTTGGTAAAAGCCTTAGAAAACAATAATTTACGTTTATATACAACATTTGGTGCAAAATCTTGGAAAAAATTTCGCCAAAAATTCCGCTTGTTTAAAATTTCAAACGAAATATTGCAATATACGTAGTTTATTATTTTCTAAGGCCTTTAGCAACATTTCAACTCGATATCTGACTCGGTGCGGCCGTAAGCTGTTGCAAAAAAAAGTTGGTAAAATAGGAATCGGGTAAGTATAACATGGCCTTAAAGAATTCTAAGATCGGGGAACACAATTTTATAGAAATCCATTATATTATAATAAATTTCTTAGATTAGGTAGGGGAGGATTAGCCTTATTTATCATAATTCAAATAAATTTATGGAAATTGGAGGAGCTATTAAATCGTGGAAATAAAGACAGGTTTATAAAATTGAACGGATAGACGTAAATAGAGTTTGGAGAGGAGGAACAAGGAAGAGTTAATGTATCCTTACAAAATAAAGATGTCCAGCATATTTATTATTTCCGTAAGTAATTGTGATACGAGTTGTGTTTTATGTGAAGTAAATGTAAGCTTCAAGTGCACCTTTACTAGATGAATCATCGATAGAGCAAAATGTACCTACCTACCTCGTAGTGCCTGTCTCGACGAGAACCGTAATTTAATGAAGGTTGCAGCATGTGAATGAACTGTGGTCCTGCACATTGTGTTAATGACAAAATCTGAATGAAAAAAATTTGAAATCAGAAACAGCCCAGTACTGAAAAATTTCACTTCTGTGCCATATAACATGCGCCAAATTTTGAATGGATCAGTCAATATCCTAGATTCCGTGGGCTTTGGAATCTACATATATAATATTGCCAATTTTCAGAAATCTAAACCATTCAATATTTTTTATAAAGAAGGCATATTATGTATCTTTGTTATGAAGATTACAGGGAAAAATGCGTATTAGCGATTTTTTCAAAACTTTGAGAATTACGAGTCAATTCAAAACATATTCTTTATCATACAATTAAAAACTTCAAACTTGGAGTTTTAGATTATTTAATACTGGACTTCAAGTTCACAAACTTCCCATTTAAAATGTTTAGTAATAACCTTGTTTATGTGTGATGACTTGAATATAGCAGCATTTTAATTTGTATGACTTTGATTTTAGAGGTGTTTTATTTGAACGGGGTTAGTTTGCATACAGTTTAGTTTGTGTGGTCAGAATTTTGGGCTGCAGAGTAATCCTCAGGTTATTCCATCCGGGAAATAGACATAGTAATACGAAAATCAATAACCTTTTTACAGCGACCACCTGATCCAGACAAATTTAATTTCAGTTTTTATCCAATTATTCTTTAATAAATGAATTAAGTCATAATATAAATACTTATTTCTTGTCATATTCAATGTTTCATTTGAAAATATTTTAATTGTAGTTTTCAGCGTTTAAAATTATTCCTTTATTGTACCTCTGCATTTGAATAAGTGAGGAGAGGAGGTAAAAAGAGAATGCTGCTGGATAATGGAAAAAATGAGGAAACATCCATGAGAGCTTTCTTTGGGAGCACAATCCACTCTTACGCACGGAATAGTAGTTTAACTGTATATTAATTATCATGATGTACACTGGAACCTCTTGATTAAAGGAACGTATCAGGCTTGGCCTGTGATAGTCTTCACAGAAAAAAAAACGATTGTCATCTGAACCCCGATTTCAGGGTAAAGTTTACCAGTAACAAAAATCACCTTTAGGTGCGTGAAGTTTACCAAAAATCAGATATGGTTACCATGTCAAATATATTGTATTTTCTTCTGTTTCAATCAAAATTCAGTCATTTGAATACTACTTGCAACAAAATTTCACATCCGTTTTTCCGTCTTGGCGTCATCAAGGATAGGCTTTCGCCAAAGCCATGATTCTCTTACACTGATGCATTGTTTGTTGTGATATTTGTCCTACCTTATCTTCAGACCCTAATGGAGGCTCATATAGACTTCTTTTTTCCGAATATCGCGTTGTTGTTTTTTTTTTTTTATTTAATAAAAATCAAGTAATGCTTGCGCCTGAGACTCGGCACCGCCGTGCGTGCTGAATAGCGGTCATTGGCGTGCACTGCCATGCCGGCCTCGAGTATCCTCGACAAATGCTAAAGGTAACGTCTATGTCGACCCTGAACCGTTGGTAATTAAAATTTCGTAACTGGACTTATTACCATGATCCGTATTATTGGAAATTTCGAAATGTATGTTTGGCGCTAGCACTGCTACGAGTAAAATGAATGAGTCAAGATATATATCATCTACAATGAAATCTTTGAAAGTTCGACCGAATCGTTGAACTTTGGAGTCAGAGTAGATAATTTTTTTAAAGACCTTTGGATTTTTAATCCATTTTGTATTAAATCGTTACAGTTTTCACGAAAAATATAAAAGTTGATGTTTCATCCGACGCAACATCCGACATTAAAAAGAATCTGCCCGCTGCGCGGGCACGTTCTCATCACGCGCTTCGCGCGCGGCTCGCTTCGCTCGCAAGTTTGAGCGTGCCTAGGGCGCGCGTCTTTTGCATTTCGCGCTTCGCGCTACGCGCTCGGTTTTTGTACGTTCCTACAGTTTTATATAGAGCTTGTAAACTCAAAAGCGAAATGTCTACTACTTTAATTTGATGAGTGTGAATTCTCTT
>WSXT02068737.1:0-12385 GCA_011762715.2 Neuroterus valhalla | reverse complement strand
ATACCAATGTGGGCTCACCACACCCACGACTGGTTCCTATCGGCTGTCCGCGACTGCTTATTCTTGTATTCGCAGTTGACCTCAGGGGTGTTTTACCTCAGGGGCCTTTCCTCTATCCGCAACCTGGGAAAGCGCTACGTAGTGGTGATAGGTACCCACCAAGTAGCTGACATCTAATAATACATCATTAAATTCGCATTTGAACATTGGTCCCAAAATTCTTACTGATTTGATCTCGATTATATTACGTTGGCGATATCATCGCTTTGTCTGTGTCGCCGACGTTGAAGAAATGTTAAGGCAGATTTTGATTGATCCTCGTTATATGGTATATCAACGTATAGTTTGGTATTCTTCTGAACAGAAGGTTGAGGCTTGGGAGTTGAATACAGTCACGTACGGCACTGCTTCTGCTCCTTATATCGCTAATAGAGCCATTAAACAATTCGCAGCTGATGAGAGCTCTAATTTTCCTGCAGCCAAATCGATTCTGGAAAATAATGTTTATGTTGATGACGTTCTTTTTGTGCGCTGATGAAATAGAAGAAGCTCGACAATAAGGAACGCAAGTCATTCATGTATTCGAAAAGGGTTGTTTTTATTCAAGAAAATGGGCAAGTAATAATGAATTAGCATTATCAGATTGTCCTTCAGGAACTCATGAGAGATTGTTTGATTTTCTTATGCATGAGGAAATGAAACTGAAGGTTTTAGGTTTGCACTGGAATCCGGTATCCGATGTCTTCCATTTCAAAGTAGAGTCAATAATTATGAAATCTCCGACCAAGCGTTTAGTTTTCTCTGTGACCGCAAAGCTCTATGATCCTATGGGCTGGCTATCACCAGTAGTAATTGTCGCTAAGCGTTTGATGCAACAACTATGATTGCAAAAACTGCAGTGGGATGAGCCATTGCCCAAAGATTTGGAATAGCATTGGTCAAAATATCAGATGGGTCTCAGCCAGGTTCAGGCAATTCAGGTACCGCGATGGACTAAAAAGAGCGCTGACAATCTAGGTTGCGAACTGCATGGCTTTTCTAACGCTTTGAGTAGAGCTTATCCCGCAACCGTATATCTTCGAATTCTTCAAGAAGACGGAACTGCAAAAGTAACTCTTCTGACTGCTAAATCTAGGGTAGCTCCTATCCTACCTGTGACTATACCTAGGCTTGAATTATGCAGAGCTCAATTATTGGCTAAGACTCTACATTTTCTCATTGCGGTATTGGGCTTTGAAAATATCTGACGCTACTGTCACACTCATGCCTTAGTGGTTTTAGCTTGGCTCACTAATTCATAAGCTTGTTCCGAACGCTAATCGGAGACATTTTCCCACAAAGGATGATCCCGCTGACTGCGCTTCTAGGGGCCTCTTTCCTGAAGAGTTGAAGGATCACCCCTTATGGTGGCATGGACCACAGTGCCTGGCCAAACATTCAGCAAGTTGGTCAAAATCACCGCCTATTTTGTCTCCAGATGTTGACCTTGAGTAGAGTAAAATAGTCACTCATCATGCAAAGAAGCAGCCTGATCAATCTTTCGATTTTGCTGATAGATTATCGTCTTGGCCTAAATTGCTCAGGGTGACCGCATATTGTACTCGCTTCTGCACAGCTTTCTTGATCAAGGTTGGTAGACTATCAAGGTCTAATATCTAGCGTGATACAGTGGTTCTTCCACCAGATGAGATTCAGCAAGCTTCCTTGTATTGGGTACGTCGTATCCAAAAGGAGGCCTTTGAACTTGAGTTGCTCGCTCTTAAACGTAACGATAAAATGAAATTGAGCTCCTCGTTGAAAACATTGCACCCATTCTTAGACGCATCTGGTATACTGCGTCAGGGAGGAAGCTTAGATAATGCTCCAATAAATCACGATGAAAAGCATCCCATTATCCTTCCGCGTCATCGAATAAGTAAGTTTATTTTTTGTCACGCTCACACTCGATCGTTGCATGGTGGTACGCAACTAACTTTACGTAAACTGTGCCTGAGATTCTGGGTTCTGAGAGCTCGTGAACTGTTTAAGAAATTAATGCATGCCTATGTCCCATGTGTACGCCAGCAGGCTACTTTTTCACAGCAGCTAATGTGTAGTTTTCCGAATTTCCGGACTACTCCAAGTCGCCCTTACGCATACTGGGGTTGATTATGCGGGTCCCTTTAACGTTCGCGTATCATCGGGAATGGGCCAGAAAAGTTACAAAGGTTACGTAGGATTATTGGTTCGCTGCGCAAGTCGAGCCACACATTTGGAGCTTGCGTCAGATTATACTTCATATGCTTTTCTAGCTTATTAACATCGATTCACAATTTGCCGCGGATTACCAGCTCACATTTACAGCGTCAACGGCACGACATTTCAGGGAGATGAAAAAGAGCTGCGCAATAGCCTGCTAAGTTTACGCAATCATACTGATTTTCAGAATCAGCTTTCTACTCGAGGAGCTACTTGGCACTTCATTCCGCCTACTGCACCTCATTTTGGGGATCTGTGGAAGGCTGGGGTAAAAAGCTTCAAGCATCACTTTCGCCGAATAGTCGGGTCTAGAACCCTTACTTTTGAAGAGATCTTTACAACTCTCACAATAATTGAGGCAGCTCTCAACTCACGACCATTAGGACCGTTATCAGATAATAGTGAAGATTTCACGTATTCAACACCAGGGCATTTTTTAATTGCGGCACCACTATCAAGTCCTCCTGAACAATCGGTTGAATTTGTACAAGAGAATCGACTTTATCGATGGCAGATCGTTCAACATATAGCGGAGATTTTTTGGCGACGATGGGCCGCTGAATATTGACACTCATTGCAGCGCCGACAGAAGTGGACACGTGAACAAACTAATCTATAAATCAGGGATATAGTATTGATACGCAATGATGGACTCCCTCCAACTAAATGGTCGCTCGGTCGCACAATCAAATGCTATCCAGGTGAAGATGGCTTAGTTCGCTCAGTTCGCATTGAAACGGCCACTTCGGAATTTGACCGACCGATCGTCAAGCTTTGCTTATTGCCTTTATTATCTGAAACTTCTGCGGAGTTGAAAGAAAACACTTCATGAGACTCGCGTTGAATAGAAAAGGTCGCGTAGCAAGGCGTCTGATTTGCAAAGGCAATTGCTTCTAATCTAGGGTATGTCTGTCTGTATGTCTGTCTGTACGTATGTCTGTCTGTCAGCACGATAATTTTCGAAAAAACTGAACCATTTTTTCAAGGCTTGATAATTGTAAGTACAGCTTCTTATAGTGAGTAATAAGTGGAACAATTTATTCTCATGATGTTTTTTGATGGGATCAAAATTGTCAGAGTTATGGCATTTTCAAAATTTGAAAATATAAACAAGAAAGAGAATTTTTAGCTCAACAACAGAAGATATTAGGAAGAACGTTTCTTTTTGGAAGCCCTACGAGATGAATTTCACAACTTTTTGAATTTTCTCACAAAATTAAAAATTCCAAATTTTGATTGCACTAAAAATAATGGAAAGTAATCTGTGAACTCGATAACTTTCAAAAAATGATCATATTCGATCGTGCTCTGGCACCCATTTCGAGGGACCAAAAATACAAGTCGAGTTCGTTAACCAGCTGTTTTGGATCAAGCTGATTTTGAAAAAATGTTTGGACTTTTTTTTTAAAGACTCGAAAATTTTAAGTACGGTTTCTTCTAGTAGGTGAAACTTGAAACAGTTTATCCTAATGATTTTTTTTTGATAAAAACAAAATTGTCAGAGTTGTGGTATTTTCAAAATTCGAAAATATAGAGGAAAATGAGAATTTTTATTCAAATAACGCGAGATTGAGAAGAAAGCCAGTGAGAAAAAATGTTTCTTTTCAGGAGCCCTACAAGACCGTGAACACAACCCTTTGAGTGTTCTCAAAAATCGAAAATTGCAATTTCGATCGCACACAAAATACTGAAAAATAATCTGTGAACTTGATAACTTTCGTAAGAATGATCATTTTCGATCGTGCTTTGGCATCCTTTTTGAAGGACCAAAATTACAAGTTGAGATCGTTAACCAGCTGTTTTGGATCTATAATGAAAGAGAGGGGGGGAGGGGTCAAAAAATTTTTTTGAACTTTTTTCAGAGCCTCGAAAATTCCAAGTACGGTTTCTCATAGTAGGTAACAAGCGATACAATTTAACTCATGATTTTTCTTGATGAAAACAAAATTGTTAGAGTTGTGGCATTCCCAAAATTCAAAAATATAAACGAAAATGAGAATTTTTAGCCAAAGGAGGCAAGATATGGAAGAAAGTTGAGCGAAAAAGATGTTTATTTTTGGGAGCTCTATGGGATGATCTTCACAACTCTTAGAGTTTTCTCAAGAAATCGAAAATTCAAATTTTAGTCGCACAAAAAATAATGAAAGATAGAAAGGTTAATTCTTTGGTCAAACTATGTGAGGTACGGGAGAATATAAATGGACCGAAATTGTGCACCAAGAAAAGCTCTCACTTTTGGTAAAATTGGAGATTGAAGAAAGGTTGTTCACTCGAAAAATATCTGTAAATTTGTTTTAATTTTTCCCATTGGACGCGTAGTTTTTTTTCACTCGTAAAAAATGAATTAAAAATAAAAATGGAATTCCTAGAAAAACTACACAACACGTGAAGAAAATCAGGCAACAAAACTTCTCCACCGTTTTGGACTTCAAATTAAAGTAGTTAAAATTTTGCTATTGAGTTTCACAAGTTTTTTATACAACTGTAGGGAGGTACAAAGGCCGAGCGCGTAGCGCGAGGTGAATTCATAACCGAGCGCAGAGCGCGAGGTGAGATTACCATCGAGCGCGAAGCGCGAGATCCGACAGACGCGCGCCGTAGGCATTGATATTGTGTTTTGTTTGTTCTCGCTTTTAAACTAAGTTTTCATAGCGGGCGGCACTGCTGAATTGCATCGTCAATCAACGTCAAATTAACTTGATGCCGACTATGATTATTTGAAAACTATTTGTCATGGCGGGCGGTAGCCCGTTCCATAAGAATGGTTCATTTCTCTTCTACTTTTCTTTCAAGATGCACTTGCACACGAAGCGAGCGGTATGTTCGGAATATGAGCGATAAGTAAACATTGAATGTATTTTGATTTCTATCATGTTATTATTAATAGGTGTATCATAGGTGTGTCTGTAAGTCAAAGGCTTGAATGATAATGAGTCAGTCTACGCCTAATCGAGCATCGCGTAGTCGTGCGAGAACTGAACACAAAAATAATTGCCACCTTTGTGGATGTGTAATTGTGAACCTTTTTTTGACTCGTGACAATAGAGCAATAAAGTTTTCTTTTTATATCTTCTTGCCGGATTGCTAGCTTTTTCAATTTAATTTATCATTAATTTACATTTTCCCACTCCGAAAAATCCAAGCATGTTCCTGAGCAGTAAAAATAATTATTTCTTATTATCAATAACTAAGTTATCAACAGTTTCCAAGTAGGTTGCTCTTGGGTATTTTGTTCAAAACGAAATGACATTCTATCAACAGGTGAACCTTAATTTATTTATTAGAATATAAATGATGAAGTAGAAATTCTTGGTGGGAACATAAAGAGGATATTTCCTCAGACATTTTGCGTCATTCATAGCATTTTGTATTTACGAAGTGCTCTTTTGTTTTTTTTTCACAATTTCAAGATTGATTCTGATATTCTTTTGAACATCAGCGAATTGATTTTCAAAATCTTCAACAAAGCGAAAAATCCTTTGAGATCCTACAGAGGAAAAAAAATGAATATTAGGGTAAATGTACCAGTGGTCGGACAAATAGTGTTATTCTCATATTTGAATTATTTTAGGCATTTATTTGTTTATTTTTTCTAGCGAAGGTTCGCATTCTTGGACTTTATTTGTATTGGTAAAGTTATTTTTGCCCGCAATTTTGAAGTTAATGTGGTTTTAATAAGAAATAAAAGGTTTTCGAAAAAACATGAGAAAACACCAGTGGTCGGACAAGATTTTCAGTAGTCAGACAGCATGTATCTAATAGTCGGACAGAATTTCCAAGATGCGAAATGTTTTATTTAAAAAGAATTTTACTGTTTATACAACATTTAAAATACCTGAAGCAACAATCATTATTTCAAAATGCTTTTCACATCAAATCGAATCATTTTTACTGATTATTTTCCAATTCCGTATTCTCTATAAGGAACTCCATTTTTCAGGTTGGTTTTGTTCCATGCGTATGTTTAAGAAAGAAATTATAATAAGAAATTATATATAAAAAAGTAAAAAGGAATAATAAGGTGAAATTAGGCTTGAATTGATCAATAAAGTGTGTTTGTGTATGATTATTTATTTCCAACCAAATTCATTGACCTGAAAACTTTGGATATTATGCTTGTGCAAATTGAAAACTTGTACAAGAAATAGATCGTGAACACTCTCTGCAAAAGGAAAACTTCGACCAAAATAACATGCATCTGAGGTTAGAGAGGTTAGGTATGGACTGTCCGTCTTTACAAACACGGTTTGGATGACGTTGTCACCAGAGATCAGACAGCCTGTCCGACTTCTAGCGAGTTAAAAAAATTCTGCACCCAAGTTCGGACAGACTGAAAATCCTTGCATTTACGGTATACAAATTTGAATCGCAAAGAATTTTGAAATTTTTAAGGCTCCCACATTCGATAAATGCAACCAATCAAGTTATATACAAATTTAAATACATCTCAAATGATGATACAAGAGCACGCTGTTTCCTGACAGGAAACATAGCGCACGACCCCAAGATGGCGATCAATGGTGACCGGCTTTTGAAATATGTTCAATACAGTGGAATGGAAGATAGTACACCTGGTTTTTTTGCCTCCCGGGATACAAGAAACTATGCGAATTTCAAACACCTATTTACTTTTAATGGTTATGGTTTTCTGAACTATTTCTACAACGAAATACATAGGATTGTCCGACCACTGGTACGTGTCCGGAGACCGGTACACTTACCCTATAGACGTGTCTCATGTAACTAGTAGAATTTGATTGGAATATATTTTCGAAGCTTCGATGGACAATCGATTGGAAACGTACAATTTCCATCACGTTCGTCTAATGTTCAGCACAAAATTGTATTGGGAATTTATTATAAATTATAGAAACTCAAATAAAAACAAAAACAAGATATGGCAATCAGAGTGCAAGATTTATTACCGAAACTGTACCTAGATTCATGCCTGTTAATACCAATTGTACGAAAAAAGTATGAATATAGAAACCTTCTATCTTGCATTTTCGTATTACTTTTTAGAGCAATGCACATATTTTGTTTCAAAGGGATACCGATCTCCATTTACATGTACATTAACATTTGAAATGTCGAGCTTGATGTGTTTCTCGTGCATTTGGTAATAAAGCTAAGAAACGTTCGAAAACTATATCCAAAACAAGCACAGTTTTTGCATCCTGAAGTTGTTGAAATTTTTTAAATACCGAGATATTTTTTATAATTCTGTTTGTCAAACTATTAAACCCATTTTCTGTTCAAAGTATGACTGAAAAAGATAAGAAGCCACATGAAAAACAGTTATCAACTTTATTATCGTAACGTGAGCTTTACATAAAAAGTAGTAAATAGATTTTATAACTCTGTTTGTTCCATTTAATGTCCATCATACAAGAAGTCGTGTCTTCTATAAAAATAGAATTGGGTTCAGCATGAAAGATATTTTCCATATGACACTGATCATACGATTCTTCACCTGAATAAGTGAATTTTTGGTGCTTATCAAATTGAATATAATTTCCGCATTTTACAGTCGTTCTACAAGGAGTAGAGGCAAAGTTGGTATATCAATCAAAAACAGAAAAGAAATACCAAGTTACAAAGTTACAAAGGGCATAGCAGGATAAGCATGCGTGTGCTGCCCCCGGCCCGATCAGGTCCACATTTTTACCATAAGATGGCATTGATAGGTAGTGAAATACTCTGGAGTATTATCTCCCAAAAATGATTTTTATGGGAGTTATGAGGTCAGAAGAAAAATCAATCAAGTCTTTTTTCTCGAGAACGGCTTGGCCGATTTTGATGACCAAAAAATATGTTATGTTTCCGATAGTAGGATGCTAGAGAAAATTTATAAAGTTTGCCCGACAAACATAACCTAGAAAAAAAAAATTTTTGAAAACTTTGAAATTTTTTTTGTATGGGTTCCGTTCCGAGTACAACTTGTATCTTGCACCAAAAAAAAACTTCAATTTATGTCATAAAACATATTTAATCCCCGAAAGAATTGAAGGGGTAATGCAAAGTTAGAAAAACCAAAAACTGTGAGCGCACCGTATACTGTGTGCGTACTACGTATACTGGGTATACATTCGAATTCAGTTAACCCACAATATCTATTTCGGAACTCCAGAATCTGGACAAGGTCAACATGCAGAGGCAAGGGGGTACCATCTGGCTTGTATAACAACGTTGACGCTCTTTGTGAGTAGCTTCATATTTATTTCTGTAAAAGCATTATTAGAAAATCAATTTTTCATGCAACAAAAATCTGATTGAACATCATAGACATCTTAGTAATTTTTTCTCATCCATTTTTGAAGCCGAAATCCTGTCACATTATATAGCCCCACAAAATCAAAATTCTTGACCATAAAATTGGAGAAAACCTCCACTTCTAGACGTTTCTGGAGTCGCGGAATCAAAATCCGAGGTTGGTTCGACCCCATCAGATGAGAGTTGAGGATAAACGAATTCGTTCAAGCAAAGTTTCGTTGCAATTTTTAAATCATCACAATGAACATCGGAAATTATGCCCAAATTCACTGTTTCTTATGATATGCAACTTTTATATCCTCAAAAGATCTTACAAGCTGTTTCCTTTTGCCCTTTTCGTAATCTGATTTCCAATGACTTTTGGCAGTCATAAAACCTCTTCCCTTGCTCTTCACTCAAATCTCTTAGATCTCTCATATTGGTTAAGGCTCACCAAACACCTTAGTTTCTTAAAATCCATTATCATTCAAGCCACTATTCCCTTAATTTCTTCACTTTTCTGATTTCAAAGAAAATTCTCCACAGTTTCTTTAAAACTGATCCAGGCTGCTCTTTCCTTGTTATTTATTGTAGAAATAAGGTCACCATCTCACATTAGGTTGCGTATTTCTGGTCCATCGAAGACACTCTTAGTTATCTTCGCGTCTCCAAGATGAGGCAAATGATTTTTCGGATATTCGAAGCATTTACCTTCTCCACCCAAAGTTTCAATAAATTGCTTCATTCGTCCGAGTTTGATGCAGAAAGGTTGAAGCAGAACATCACTGCGATCGATCGGTGATTCGTTTGAAATGTTCACGAAAGTGCCTTCAGTGAATTTCTGTTCACCTACGTTTCCATTACAAAGTCACTGTCACAATATTACTGTCCCATAAAAACATAAAGTAGGGATGTTCAGTATGTCTGAATTATTTTCCTTCTTCCTCTTCCACTTCCTCTTAGTATTATTATTATTATTATTATTATTATTATTATTATTATTATTAATATTTTCCGTCAAAAATTGATATCGGGTTATAACACCCGATGTGTAATCACAAGCCACAAATATGAAGTTCGTCTCGTTATGATGTTGTCATTACACAGCAGCAGAGTTTGTTGAAGATAACGTGCGTCACCTCTGTATGATTTTTTAGAGCTATTAATATTATTATTATTGGTACCGATGGCAGTAGCTGCGTGATACCTTCCGACTTGGGCGGGATCTCGAATGTCAAGCATGAACGGACGCGGGTAGCGCTCGGGTGGGTAACTGTTCGGGATTCTCGTTTAGTCGTGTTTTCACCATGTTTAATTGTACGATCAAACGAACTTACCTGTAAGTGACGTTCGATCCAGATTATATGAAGTCCTCGTTCGAATACATTACACATGTAATATCCCTCCGATAGGCAGGCAACTTCACACGTTCAAGTCCCAAAAGAAAGCGACCCCTAGCGGCTCGCGTCCGTCTTCAAGCTTCAATTTTCAGAGTAAGCGGAAGCGAGCCCTTTCAGCTCATTTTGTCTATAATATGTAGGGGTAGGGTTGGACAATTGCTCAGTTGGCGTCCGGGTGGGTTGTAATGTATTCGAGCGAGGACTTCATATAATCTGGATCGAACGTCACTTACAGGTAAGTTAGTTTGATCGTACAATTATATTGCGTCCTCGCTCTTCTACATTACACATGTAGTTATTTGGGGAGGATTGGTGAAATGAATTTACCACCCAAATAGCATTATTTCTTGTTGAAAAATCTCTTGATTAAGATCATTTATTCAACCAAACTTCTTTGTAATACAACTTTTGCAAAGTCAAAACCGTCTTTCTGAATCGGTCGCTTATAATGTTTCGCAAATACTTGAGAGCTTTCAGACCAGGCAGCCGTTCGTCTTATAGTGTCATAATCAACATAATTTTCTGCCGCCATCGACGTAGATGCGTGTCGTGTAAAATGAGCCGTGAAAATTGATACATCAATACCACTATCTTTTTAGCATCTTTTAACCCATTTACTGATCGTTGTTGAACTGACGGCGTGAACGGGTTTTACAGTTGATAGAAACAAGTCATCAATACTATTTCTTATTGATTCGGTATTTTTTATGTAAGATAAGATACATGACACTACACAAAGACTCTGTTTTTCTTCAAAAAAGGCAATTGTAAGACTGACTGGTAACGCCCTGGACCAGAAGTTTTTATCAAATCTGGTATGTTTATTTCAAGTCCATTAGGGACTTTTTTAATTTGACTTAACTTAACTTTTGAAAGAGTCTGTGCTCTTTGAGCAGAACATAAAGCTAACAGTGTTACTGTCTTAATTGTTAAATTTTTCAAGTTTGACTCGTCAACCCCTTCTAAATAGTTTAGTACTATTCCAACATCCCATGTAGTAGAATACTTTGGTCTTTGAGGTTTGGATCTCCAAATTCCTTTCATAAATGTAACTACTTCAGGGTGACAACCAATTTTATCTTTGGTGAGCAAAGAAATCGCACTTCTACAAGAATTGATAGTACCGTATGAGGCACCCTCTTCAAAACGTTTAGTTAGAAATTCTATCAGAGCATTTGCTTTTACATCGAACATATTTATCGCATTATTCTCACAATAAGATCTCCATTGGTTCAATGGACCCGCATATTGTTTGAGTGTCGCTTTACTTAAAGATGATAAGATTAAGTCAGTAGCTCTTTCGGACATCTGTCTATTCAGGAAGGACTGCCTGATACTCTGCAAGCTATCAAACGTAGATATTCCGATCTTGGATGGATATATGACCTACACGGTGGTAACAGTAACCTTGGATTAGGTTCAAATATAATAGGCTTTCCAACAATCAAACTTTAAAACAGTGAAAACCATGGTTGGTTTTTCCAATAGGGTATTACTATAATGCCATATGCATTTTCACGTTTTATTTTGGATAGAACTTTAAGAATTAGAGAAAAAGGTGGAAAGGCATAAAAATAGAATCTTGACCAATTAACAGTAAAGGCATCAACAAATAATGCGTTATTTTCAAGACACCAAGAAATAAATTGTTCACATTTTGTGTTTTGTGCGGTAGCAAACAAGTCTATATCCGGTATTCCAAAATTTTGTACTATGATGCCATGATAAAAGTCATTAAGCTCCCATTCCGTATCAACATTCTTTTTCCTAGACAAACTTTCTGCTATTTTATTACTTTTCGAAGGAATGTATGAAGCTATCAAAATAATGTTTTTCAATTCTGCCCATTGCCAAATCTTCTTGGATAATGTACTAAATTTTTCAAACCGAATTCCACCCATCTTGTTCACATAAGCTAATGCAGTGGAATTATCTGTCTTTATTGATACCTGCACATTTCTCAAATCTGACGCAAGTTCTTCTAATGCTATTTTTATAGTTAGTAGCTCTAAATAATGGATATAAAAATTAGATTCAAATTCTGACTATAATCCATATATCTTTCGAGTACCACTAGAAGCCCCCCAACCAGTGGTCGATGCGTCTGTGTAAATAGTCATTGCAAAACTCCCTGATTTGATGTAGTGAATTTTTTCTGTTATATTGCCTTTCCACCAAAGACGGTCCTCTTTAACTTTACTAAGTATTGACATTACCATATTGAAATTGTAATCATTGAATATTAGTTGAAAAATTTTTTCTTTTTCCAATTGTTTGGTATATAACCATCCATACTCAACAGCTATGCAACAAGATACAAGTTTACCAATTAATTGGGCAAATTCTCTAATCGTACAACGATTGATCTTTAAGAATTTTTCTATCAATTGCAAAACTTTTTCTTTTTTGTCTTCGGGCAATTTTATAGCGTACTCCTTTGTATCGATTATAATACCCAAAAATTTACACAATTGTTTTGGTATCAATTCTGATTT
>WSXT02068736.1:0-12270 GCA_011762715.2 Neuroterus valhalla | reverse complement strand
AATCCCTTTTCCGAAACTCCCTCTACCTATTCAAACCTGATAAACGTTCATCGTTTCAAAACCCTCTTTCTAAAACAACCCTGATGAACAACCCTTTTTCCAAAACTTCCCCTACCTTTTTCAGTCATGTGAAAATCCCTTTTCCGAAACTCCCTCTACCTATTCAAACCTGATAAACGTTCATCGTTTCAAAACCCTCTTTCTAAAACAACCCTGATGAACAACCCTTTTTCCAAAACTTCCCCTACCTTTTTCAGTCATGTGAAAATCCCTTTTCCGAAACTCCCTCTACCTATTCAAACCTGATAAACGTTTATCGTTTGAAAACCCTCTTTCTAAAACAACTCTGATGAACAACCCACTTCCCAAATCCTCTTCTCAAAATTTCCCCACTTCTTTCAGCCTGGTGAGAAATTGTCTTCCCGGAACTCCTTCTACCTATTCAAACCTGCTAAACAGTCATCGTCTCAAAACACTCTGTCTGAAATCACCCTGATGAACAATTCACTGTTGAAAGCCTGTTTCGAAAACTTTTCCTATCTCTTTCAGTCTGATAACTAACCATCTCCCCTTAACTTTCTTCCAAAACCACACTGTTGAACAATCCACTTTCAAAACCTCTTTTCCAAAACTTCTCCTACCTCTTTATCAACCACTTTTCCAAAACGCTTTGTCGATACAACCATACTCAAGAGCCCACTTTCAAATACTCTTTTGATATCATTCACCTACTCTTATTACCAGGTCACAACAAGCATCGATTTCAACTCGACATCTCATCAGCCCTCTCTTTCTTCTGCTGAAAAATCCTCGAAACCCAAAACCTCTGCGGCTAGAATGCCAGATCGATCTCCCTTACATCAGCCTGCAGAGATTCGTGCTTCCAATTCTGTCGCATCGTCGCAGTTGTGTATAGAAGTAGGGACCAGCAGCATCTAGGGCGCTTGGATAAAAAAAAAAGTTCCCGCAAAATCACTCCTCAAGCACAGACCACCTTTTACAAGCACAATATCCTAGAATGCAAAATACAGTCTAGGGCTCGAGGTCATACGTTTCACTCAAATTGCTCCAGACTCCGACTCGGAAGAGCCTTGATAATTAAAGGTACGCTTTTTACCGTGACGTCATTTTCATTGATGCCGACGGGAGTGAGTGGGTGGTTCTCGACGAGACTCGCGTACTACAACTGTACGGGGTTGGGGTTGGAGTTTGAGTTAGGTTGAAGCTGTCGAGGAGGCCGCAAGGGCTCTATGGACGTTTACTCTCCCTTCTGCCGTGTGTTGGTGAACCCAGGTTGGTTTGGCTGCTCCCGTATTTCCTCTCCTAGGTGTGTTGGTGAATGTTAGGATGGGGATTGCTAGAGTGGAAAGTGCGACGCCCGGCGTCTCGCCACATCGATCGCCTCCGCAGCCCATGTTCATGTTCCTGCCAGCAGTGCCAGAGGTACCCCAACCTCACATCACAACCCTCACAACCTGCAGCCACTGCTGGTTGTGCTGGTGTTAGGGATGCGGTTCTCTGTGCGACGCTGCTTCGAGCCTAGCGTTGGGATAGCGATCGCGTGACCTCTCGTGACCTCGAGGAGGGTGGCGACCACCTCGTTCCCATCCTCCTGGTCCTCATCCTCCAAGTCCTCATCCTCTGGTCCCCATCCTTTTGACTCTCATCCTCTGGTCCCCATCCTTCTGGCACTCATCCTCTTGGTGCTGGAGTCCTGAAATTTGCGACAATTTAAAATTGGTAAATAAAACTTTCAAATTCATTTGCTCTAAATGTTCCAGGAATCAAAGTCTGTTCCTTTTTTCACCTTATTTCTCCGTTCTTCCCTCGATTTTTGAAAACACTTTCAAAAGACTAATATCAAGAATTTTGTTTCTCTTGCCCTTTGAGGCACTGGAGAACAAGACGTGTTCGAGAAGATTCTCTTCGATGATAACGAAGAAAGAAACATTTCAGTTTCCAATAGTTAGTTGAATTTTCTACGAAAACAAATAAATTTTCCATGGAAAATATTACTTTTTCCCCAAAAAGTTAATTTTCATCACAATTGTTTTATTTTTCATCAAATTATGAATTTCCAAGCAAAGGATACGAATTCAAAAAGGAAAAAAACAGTTGAATTTTCGATCAAATTGAATAATTCTGAGTCAAAAAGACCACCTCTTCTAAACAGTTGAACTTTTAACCCGGGATTAAGATTTTGCGACAGAGAAATGGTTCACCTTGATACCAAGTACCTTTCTGATTATCCAGCTACAAGAGAGGAAATTTTTAGAAAATTCGTTGAATATAGAACTAAGAATGAATAATTATCAACCAACAGTTGTATTTTCAACAACAGAAAAATCAAAATCTCAACCAAGAAGATTAACTTCTCACGAGAAAGATGATTTCCCAAATGAAATAGGTTAATGTTCTATTCCGTTTCTTACCGAAAATTGAAAGGTTATACTTTCGATGAAAAAAATTCATTTTTCAACAATAATAAAATGATTTTCACAAAAAGTAGTTCAACTTGATAGCACCCGAAAATAAAATTGAACTGATGTGCCTCAAAACGACTTTTTATTGTACATAATTCGTTCTTTTGGTTTGAGGATTCATCAATGTTTTTTAACATTCATTGAAATTATGCATTTTACTATATTGTTATAATATTTACAAGTATGATTATTTTTTATTTATCTGAAGTGATTATATTATTATTCATTATTATTATTATTAATATCAATATTTATTGTCACATTGTATAATATTCTGTATAAAATTCATGTACTCGTTTAGACTTCGTCTCTTATGGTAAAAAGTTACTCTTCTGGTTGGATCCAACTGTTTTCTATCCCAAATTCCAATACTTTTCTGTGTATATAATGATTGTTACATTTGCTTCATTGAGAATTCATCTTCTCGGTTAAAAATTCTACTAGTTGGCTGAATGTTGAATTTTTTTTCCGAGAAATTATCATTACAGATAAAAAAATTCATGGCTTTTGTTGTAAATGTAACTATTGTGTTATACTTTTTTCGGGTTAAATTGAACTGTTTTTGATTTAATATTTAAAATATTTATTGGTTGAAATATCAACTACTCGATTCAGAGCTGAACCGATTCGTAAAAAATAATTGTTTTGGTTACAAATTCAAAACTTCAGTCAAAATTAAACTATCTGATTATACTTCATCTTATTTTCTTGATAGACATGACATTGTTTGGTTAAAATTGAACTCTTTTGTAGTTAATTCACCTTTTTACTCCAAAATTAAACATTATTGTTAGAAATCTATTTTTCTAGGTTAAAAGTTGAACTTCTGCGTTAAAAGTTGATATTTTTATCTGTAAATGGAATCACGCCATTTTTAGTCGGAAATTAATTATCTGAGTAGGAAAATGCATGTATTTTTTTTAAATTCGTCTTTTGTGGTAGAAAGTTTTCTGGTTTGTCAATACTTCATGTATTAGGTAAGGGCTTGAATTTAACTGGTTGAAAACTTATGTTTTTGATTCTCCAATCGAAAATTCATGTATTTAGCTGTAAATCTGTTTTCTTTGAAATAGAAATAGTCTTGTTGGTTGTAAATGACAAAAATTCAGATATCACGTTGAAAGTTCAAATTTTTCTCTTAATTCAACTATATTGACGAATTCATTTTTTTTTTTTTTGGTAGGAAATTCAACTTTTCTGTTGAAAATTTGCCCTTTCGGATTTCGACCTTGTTTATCGGTAGAAGAATTATCTCATTGGTTGAAAATTCCACCATTTATCGAAATATTCAATTATTTAGTTGAAAATTAAAGTATTGTGTTGAAATTATCTTTTTTAGTTGATAACTCATCTTTTTGAACAAAAAATAATTTTTTTTGTTGGAAATTCGAAGATTTTGAAAAAAATCGTCTCCGTGGCTCCAAAATTAAACTATTTGGTTCGAAATCCAACAATTCTTATTAGTCAACGGCTGCGTTACTTTCGGGAGCTTGGTTGATAATGCACCACAAATCGTTAACAATGCCAATGGTTCAAAATCCCAAAAAACTGGCCAAAAATCAGAATCTTGATATTTCATTCCGTTCGAGTACCTATGAAAGGTTTTTGGGGTCGCTGATTTCGAAAATCAAGTAAAAAATTCAAAACTCACAATAGTGGACACAAAATGGCGGCCATTTTTCTGAAAAGTGACTTTTCTTGAAATGGGGCAGCTCGGGGCAGCAAGTGAAAACAGTTCGGAAAAGTAGAATAGTAAACATGTTTGCGAAATATACATATTACATTATTTATTCCTCAGGTACGTATCTTCACGAGCATTTTTCATGTCGCACAGACTTTTTCCACCAAAAACTCACTGAATGTTGCGAATTTTAGAAAGATGTCCGCCATTTTGGATCCTATATTCTGAATTTTTTATTTTTCACCTCATTTTCGAAATCAGCGACCACAAAAACCCCTTAATACTCATTTTCAAATAAATGCATGGAAAATTTAAGAAAAATGTCCGCCATTTTGGGTCCGCTATTTCGAATTTTGGATTTTTTATTTCATTTTCGTAATCAGCGACCACAAAAACCTCATATGGGTACTTGAACGAAGTAAAATATCGAGATTCTGATTTTTGGCCAGCTTTTTGGATTTTGAACCGCTGTGCGACGGGAACGGGGAGTCAAAAAAAGCCCAAAATTGATAACGTTGTTTATAAACGGTCCCCTATTCATTCTAAAAGAGAAATTCTCTCTTTAGGAGTCTACCTGGACCTCATCCTCTGGATTTCCTCCTTCCGGTCCCTCTCTCCTGTTCCTCGTCAGAGGGTGGTGGTGGAGTGAATTGGGGGTGGAGGGACTCCCAACTAGCCGCTGTGGCACTGATCCTCGCCTGAAAGTCTGCTAACTGAACGGGACTGGCCGTAATGAATCCGCTCAGCCTTGCCGAAGTAATCGCCTGAGAACTGATCTTTCTTTTCCCATTTCTCTCTCTTCTGCTTCTCTCTCCTGGTTAGACTGTTAAAGTCTGAATCTCCTTCGTTTCTTGCTCTCGCTCCTGGTCTTTCTCAATTTCGTCCCTTGGTCTCTGCTGGGCTTGGTCCTCTTGTGTGGGTGGTTGTAGGTCTATGGGAGATTGGAGGTTGAGGGTGCCTCCTGCCCCTCTGAGCCTCACTGCCTCTCATCTTTTCCTCCTCTGCGTCTATCTGTCCTCGGATTCTCTGCACTCTCTCCACCCCCGACCAGCTCGTCTGACGGAGACTGAGAGGGAGAGGGTCGTTGAACTCCTGCGTGGTGGCTGGATCATGGTACATCCGCCCCTGGATTGGTCAGGGGATGCCGAGGCGTCAGAACTCGAAGCGGTGATGCGATTTTTGGCGAGAGACACTCTCACTCCCTTTGTAGGCTCTGCTGATTTTTCGTTGGTGATGCTTTTGCCTGTTCTGGATTCCAGCCCCGATGGAAGTTTCGATTTTCAATCCGGAAGGGTACCCTTTGAAAAAGCAAAAAGAAGATTCCTGTGATTCAAATTCCGCACCATAATCACGTTTAAGTCGTATTGCCACACTAAGACATAACCTCTAATTTTCACGCAGGTGTAACGGAAGATTATTCTACTATAGGCTCTGCTGATCTTTCATTGGCAATGCTGTGCCTGTTCTGGATTCTGGCCTCGGTGGAAGTTTTAATTTTCAGTCCGGAAGGGTAACCTTCGAAGAAGCAGGAAGGAGATTCTTGAGATTCAAATTCCGCGCCATACTTACGTTTCAGACGTAATGCCACACTTACACTAAACCTCTAATTTTGGAGCTATTGTGGCGGGAAATTTGAATTACTCCTCCTTCAAAAACTTACAATGAAGCTTGCAATATTAAAAAAGCCTCGTCTTTAGGATAATACTGAGCAAGATTATTGAAATCAAATCGAAATATTCAGTCCAGAATCATTCGAATCTTGCGAATTAAATTTGGCAATTTGAAATTCGCGCCCTCACCACGTTTGAGTCTTAATGCTACACCAGCAATATGCTGTTTCAGAGGTTTATACTTTTTAAAACTTTCAGCAGAAAGGTTCAATGGAAAGTTTTCAAGCCAGTGGAACTTTTTGAACCTTAACATCTTTAGCCCTATTTATGATGATTATAGATGAAAAATACTTCATGTATATTTTAAAAGCAGGCTTGCTGATTTTAAAAACTGCATCTTTGTTCTGACTTTTTTTGGGAATAAGGTTTATCCAATTATTTTCTACAAAAACATCAATTTCCAAGTCGAGAAGACGAACTTTTTATGAGACAGTTGAACAACAAAATAGTTGAATCTTCAACCATGGAAATGAATGTTTTTCGAAGAAGTTTTACATTCTAAGAAGCAATTAAATTTACAACCGAAAAAGAAATAAATCACAGTTGAAAATATTATATTGGATTTCTGAATGAAAACGATCAGTTGTCATCCAAGAAAAAAAAAACAATTCGATTGAAAAATCATAGTTTTTGGTTGAAAATCCAAGTTTTGTCTTATGAACGTTCCGATTTTTAATATGAAAGGCAACCTTTGATAAAGCAAAAAGTTCTTGCAATATAAAAATGTTCTGGATTCTAATCTGACGAACGTTCCTTTCTTTTATTCGAAGGGCACCCTTTGAAGCAGGAGGAAGAAGATCCTGCGTTTGAAATTTCGCGCTCTAATTATCCTCCCTTCGTAATGCCATGTTTAGACATAACCTCTAATCTTGAAACTATTGTAGCGGGAAATTCAAATTGCTCTTCTGTCGATAATTAACAATGAAACTTGCAATAGTAAAAAAAGTCTCGTCTATAAAAAAGTACTGAGCAAAATTTATAAAGTTTCACGAAGAATTCGTAGTTCAGGAATAATGAACCAGGAACACCTGTAATTGGCAGAACTCGAAACCCATAAGGGTCAAACGACTTGTGAGTTGTGTAGAGTAAAGTGTAAACAACAGGGAAGATGAGGGATGAGAAATGGGCGTTTTAATTGACCTCCAGCCTGTGATTTGAGGTACCAGCAATGGTTACATACGCATGGTTACAACCATCTGAAAGCCCCGGGGTCTTACAGACCCCATTATATATTTTTTCTTGCGTTCGAGGTTGAACGATTAACGACCATTCAACTAACTTCTGGATGCATGGAAGTTTTAACCTTCGACGGTCGCTGACTTTGAAAATACTGGATAAATACAAGGGAATCTGGAAAATTGCTCGGAATTTATTGGAGGGGGGAAGAATTTCATCCTTGACTTTGGAATTTATCTGTTCACTATTATGCTTCTGAGGAAATCAGGAAGTCATTCTGGAATTTGTTGTTTATTTGAAACATATTCGATATTCAAAATCAAAATTAAAATCGAGAGATCGTATCGTGCGACTTTTTCGACTTTTCTTGACTTTTTTGAAAAAATGCATTTTTGTAAATATAAATGGGAAGAGGCGACTTCTTTTTTGTTTTCTTAGAAATTATTGTATAGTTGGAAAGCGTATACTTTCTGTGAGAAGAGGATCGATGGACCTTTCCGTAGCTTAGTTGGGAGAGCAGTCGTCTGGATAACAAGAGGTCCCGTGTTCGGATCCCAGCGGAGCAGGGAAGTCAGTCCTTTTTCACGGAAGGCTGTATTCAATTTCTAGATTGTATCATTTCAATCAGAAAGATTTTTAATTTGATAATTTATCTGTGTATCTGTATTCGAAGTTTTGATTTTTTTAACTAGAAAGGAATAAATTTATGACAGAATATTTGAATTTTTCAACCAAGAGATAAACTTTCAAACAAAAAAAATGAATTTTCAAAATAAAGTTCAACTTTCAACCGAGTAGTTGAAATTTTAACCAAAAACGTACGTATTCTTAACCTAATATTGAAATCCACAACCGAAACAGATTTAATTTAAATTGAATACCATCATAAAGTCGATCTGAGCTCTGAAAATCAAAATTGCAGTTTTTGCATTCCGTAGAAATCAATTTTTTTTTATCCAATGTTTCTTAACAGATGAAAGGTTTTTTTTCTTCGAAATCAACGATCAACGATATTTCCCCTCTCGCTTTTCCGCTTATATCTGAAATTACTCATCTAAATTGAAAATTTATCAATCAGGATTCCTTTTTCCACTTTGATTAAGGGTTACTGTGGAGTTAAACAATGTTATTCTCACAATTATATTATAACTTATTCGTTTTAAAACAAAAAATGGGTGGTCCAACCTTGACAGCATCCGTTCTTTTAAATTGAGGTACACTGCTGGAAAACGAGTTATAAAATTGAGCATCCCGTAGAATCCGTTGTTGATTATAAAGTACAAAACACAGCAAAATTCTTATCTTGGGGTTTCCATGCTTCGGATGAAACTTATTCGACTTTTTAAGAGATCGATGAGCTTGAGATAGACAGGCCCAATCAAAAGTTTTGTACTACTTCGAGTACTGCTGACACGCTAACTCATTGGTGTCGCTAGATTAATATGGGAAAATTCACTGATGGTCCAACCTTGACTAGGGTCCATCCTTGACAATCTTTCCCTACTGGGCAAAATGTAAGGCCCTTCTCTCTATACCCCTTAACAAGTAAAGTTTTTATTTCAGTCATTTACCGTCTGATATTGCTTTTTTTATGTTCTTTGAAAATTTCATGCGACTTTTTGTGGACTTTTTTTCGTAACTCCAGCCGCTTCATGCAATTTTTATTGAACCATCTAGTCGATCTGAGCTCTGGAAATCAAGATTGCAGTTTTTGCATTCCGTAGAGATCAATTTTCCTAATTATCCAATGTTTCTTAACAAATAAAAGGTTTTCGTTTCTCCGCTTTAATTAAGGGTTACTGTGGAGTTAAACAATGTTATTTTTATAATTATATCATAACTTATTCGTTTCGAAACAAAAAATGGATGGTCTAACCTTAACAACCAAATTGGTCCAACCTTGACAACATGCATTCTTTTACATTGAGGCACACCGCAGAAAAATAATTGATAAAATCGAGCATCCCGTATAATGCGTTGTTAAATATAAAGTACACAACAGAGAAAAATTCTTATCTTGGGGTTCCCATGCTTCGGATAAAACTTATTTGACTCTTCATAGTCCGGGCGCTGAAGAGGGGTTGCCGTAAGCACTTCTATGTCCAGTCGGAGACTTTGTTTATTTTTATGTGTTTAGGTGCGGAAAATCAATTTTTTAGGTCTCCGGGCCCAAATCCGTCAGCTTTTTTGTTATTAACAATTTAGTTGTTTGAATCGATTTATCTTGTCGTCTGCAGCATAACCGGAATTTTCGATCAATAGGATTGATTGTAAATTTTATTACGAATATTTTTCACTTTTATCTTTGAAAAAATCTTGATTGGAACAAAAGTTGCGGGCAAATAAGTGAAAAAATGTTGTCAATACGCGATCTTTTCGCAATCATTCAATCATAATTTGGCTTGTACGATTGCTATTGAGACTTATGATGGCTCATTTTGAATATTCTAAATAATATCAGAATAACAGTCATCCCACATTGTTCCTCAACAAAAACGAAACTTTTGAGCACAAGAAGCGATCTCCTAGATGAGTAGTTGCTGAATAATCACCGTTTTTGTAGCGGCCAGTCGATTGAGGCTCCGATTTCAGAGTTGCGCGGGTGCACCGTGCAGGCGCTACAAAAACGGTGATTATCCAGCGACTACTCACCTAGGAAATCGCTACTAGGGCTTAAAAGTTAAGTTTTTTGTTGATGAATGATATGGGATGACTGTTTCCCGAACTTATTTAGAATTCATTGAACGAGAGGAACATCAACAATTGGCACTCTCATTTTTTGTTACAAATATCACATTTAGAGGGCTTTAAAATTGCTCCTAGGGCTCGGAAATAGGGAGCCAAGGGCTTAAATTGAAGCTACGGATATATTCTTCAAAATAAACTATCATAAGTCTCAATAGCAATCGTACAAGCCAAATTATGATCGAATAATTATGAAAAGAGCGCGTATTCACAAATTTTTTCACTTATTTGCCCGTAACTTTTGTTTCAATCAAGATTTTTCCAAAGATCAAAGTGGAATTTGTTCGTAATAAAATTTACAATCAATCCTATTGATAGAAAATTCCGGTCATGTTGCAGACGACAAGATGAATCGACTTGAACAATCAAAGTGTTAATAACAAGAAAACTGACGGGTTTTGGGCCCGGAGACCTCAAAAAATCAATTTTCCGCAACAAAAAACATAAAAATTAACAAAGTCTCCGACTGGACATAGAAGTGCATACGGTAACCCCTCTCCAGCGCCCGACTATTAGGAGAACAATGAGCTTGAAATAGACGGATCGATTCAAAAGCTTGGTACTATTCCGAGTTGTACTGAAACGCTAGGTCGTAGGTGTCTCTAGTTAAATACGGAAAAAAACCTGATGGTTCAACCTTGACTAGGGTCGATCCGGACTAGGATCCAACCCGGACTAGGGTCCAATCTTGACAATCTTCCCCTACTTCACAAAATTTAATGCCCTTCACTCTATATCCCTCAACAAGTAAAGTTTTTATTACAGTCATTCGCAGTCTGATGATGCTTTTTTTATATCTAAAAATTTCATGCGATTTTTGGTTAACTGTTTTTGTAACTCTAGGCGCTTAGTGCATTTTTAATTGAACCAATTCGATGTTTCTTAACAGAGAAAGAGTTTTTTTTTCTTGGAAATTTACGTTTCGCAAAGTCTCATGAATAATATTTCATTATTTTGAAAGCCGGATAAAAGCCATTTTCTGAAAAAGGATACTCGGAGCCAAATCTCGCGAAATAAGAAGTGCAGAGTAGTTTTTATCGTAGGTATAAATCTGGCCAAGTATACTGCTTTATTAGTCTTTCAACAAATTGAATGCGGTTTCACGTGCCAAATGAATCGGATACAGAAGCTGAAAGGATCAGCTGAAGGATTTTCTCAAGCGATAATAACGCGGCTGCAGGCCAGTAGCCAACACTACTAAAAGCAGTAATAAAACAATGAAATTAGTTTCCTTTTTTCTCTCACATTCGAGACAAGAGAGGTAATATGCGAATCCATCTTTCCATTCAAACGAGACAGGCGGACACTGCTGATCCGGCTGGCTTTTTAGAAGGGACAAACCTTTAAGGATGTACTGTACTCTACGTACAGTCAATCTCAAAATTCGATAATCTTTATAATGATTTATAAAATTGACCAAATTATATGCATTATTAATTGCTGCGTATATTGAAGGAAGCCTCTAAGTTTGCTTGAGAGAAAAATAATTCAGGTAGAAATTTTTTATTTATCAGAGTTTTAATTTTTGCTTTTTCGTTAGGGAAAAGTTACAATTTTATTCTTATTGAATCCAGGCTTAAAGAGATCTGATCATTCGATTTGAAGAATTCAATGTTCCTTTAATATGACTCTCAAAACATTCAAGTATATCTATGCTTCATGAGAGGAAGAATTTATATTTTTTTCCATCATAAGAGAAACGTTTTGCGAATTTATTGCTCTGTGAGATTTTCTTAGCTGACTCAAATCTGATAATCGAATTGATGATAGCCCAAGCATACAGAAAGACTTATTATCCAAGTTTTTTCCGAAAAATGTATGTATCACGTTTTCTTTCCTTTTTCTCATATATCCGACTTGGGAGAGGGAATTTCAGGGAGTTTCAGTGAAGAAGTATAATTCCTTTTGGAAAAGGAAATTTTCCACTTGGAACGGAACCTTTTTAAACTAATTTTCATTTGGATTCAGAAGAGAGGAATTTTTAAAAATCTTTCCTCTAATTCAAAATTTGTCACAATTTTGAAGTCCCTTTTTCTTAATTTTAAATAAAGAAAGTACATCAAGCAGTCTTTAGAATAGAAAATAGTATTCCAAAGAAGAAATATTTATGAATTATGATAGAAAAGTTACAATTGTTGTTCATTGCAAATTCTTTTTTTTTATTAAAAAAATCAACTTCTAGTTTGAAATTTAAACTCGTTAGTTGAAAATCAAGTTCTTTTGATTAAAGTTCCATTATTTTGATTCAAAATTTACCTCTGGTTGAAATTGTAACCACTTCGTTAAAAATCAATTCATCTTCCTTTTTCGTGAAAGTTTGGGTATTTAGTTGAACATTGATTTTTTAATTTGAAAACTAGACGATTTCTTTCAGAATTTATGTACTCCGTGGAAAATTAGCGTTCTTTGTAGGAAATCAATCTTTATGGGTTAAAATGTAGGGGAAGGTCGTCAGAGTTGGGCCACTTTTCGATTATTCTCTGTATCTTTTTTAAAAATATGAATATTCTCAATT
>WSXT02068725.1:0-12385 GCA_011762715.2 Neuroterus valhalla | reverse complement strand
ACGTGGATGCTTTAATTATTCCTCTGTTTTTTTCTTGAGATTTGTGGGCAGCACTGAGCTGTGCCACGCCCGTGGACTGACAGGGCCGATTAATAAAGAAAGTTTTCCTATAATCGTTTCCTTATTCTTTTACTGTGACCTGGAAACCATCGCACGTACCTAGCGACAGGTATTCTTTTATTTGTTCCCTAATCGGATTCTAGTGGGATGGCCGGGAACAGGTGTCGCGGGAGGGATGTTCCAGGTCTGCAAGTCAGACGTGGGACGTAAGAGCATGTGAGAGCCAAGCAGCGGGATTCGAGTAATTAAAGCCCTGACCTAGTTTTCGGGAATTTTTTTTTTGAGACTCTAGTAATAAGAGTAGATGACGAGACTTGGGAGGCTGGTGGAGGAGCGGAGACGGTCGCGTCGCAAGGTAATCGAGCCGGTAGGCTTCAGCTAGGTCCGGGGGAGTTGTAACGTGGTTTTACAAATAAAACGCACGTTAAAAGAAGTTAACTTTCGGGGATCTCGCCGAAGCCGAACTTAACCTCGAAACGTTACGCAAACTACATGAGATAAATTACCGTCAAGCCAGGAACCCAGCTTCGATTTATTAGCAGAATAAGTAGTTGTAATTATGTAATGTTAGTTGTAAGAGTTACCTGGAATCCACATAAGATAAACCCCAAATTGTTACGAAATAGAGATTAGAAATTTGGGGTGGAAAACTGTTGGTGTGTATCGAGTCGCAGTCGAGACTTGAGAGGCTAGTGAAGAATTCAACGAGAGCCAGCAGAGTCAAGTACCATCGGCACACCAGACATCGTTCAAGCCATCCTTTAATAATCAATTCTCCAGAGAACGACGGCCACGGGGAATCATTGCACGAAAAGTGACAACTTGTCAACACCACAGCAGACAACACTGGTCGTGGTCGGTCCCAACACAAGGCATGGAATCACGAGCAGAGAGAAGGCGAGCACGCAGTGCGGCAACTCTATAATCGACCTCGGGAGGGCAGCAGCGGCCGGTCACACAGTCCAGGCGGGAGTCTGGCAAGCCGCTATTTGAATTTATAATGCTAAGGACGAACCAATGGGAACCTCTCAGCCCGAGGGTCAAGTCCAATCAGTGTGGCAGCCACCTAACCGAGACGCGCATTGGCAGATCCAACCGACGGGACCTCTCACGTGCCCGACAGCCAATCAACGTCGAGGCACGACGAACGAAAAAGGATCCAGAGGAAGGATGACGGAAGACGAAGCGGCAGACGATTCTGACAGGCAGACATACTGTACCTGTGGCTTGTGGCTTGGCGGCGACCAAGAGTGACCGGAGTTTTGGTAGCCAGGAAAAATTGGTAATAAATAACGGTAAATCGGCATGGACCGAAAGTGGCTGGAGTTGGCGGCGTGCCTCCAAGGTTAGTACTGTATTCTCCATTTTCTCTAGCATAGTCTCGCAAGTCTCGGTGGAATAAAGCCGCGGTGGAGACCGCATGTTACCGCGGGTGCAGTGCGGGATAGTGACACGGGTTTTTGGAGGCTCGAGACCCCCCTGTTAGAAAAAGTCAAGTGCGGAACGTTCGGCTCGCATAGTGCAACCTTAGTTTGGCCGAGCCCAGCGTTCCGCGACTTTCGGAGGGAAGACTCGTGCAAAAGGACGCCGGTCGGCGTCGGTCGAAGCATGGGTGTCTCAGGCGGCCATTATGTAAAGTAATTGGGGTGGATTCGCAACATAGTAATTTGCTTTCGAAGTCTCTGTGGCACCACGTGGATGGGAAAAACGGGTTTTTAGGCTGTTCCCTTCTAGGTGGTCGCGCGTGGAAGAAGGGTATCCGAGCAGGGTGTCCTCATGAATTTTGTATGTAGAATAATGAACATTCAAGTGCAACTGATTTGTAAGGATCTCCAGTGTTGAGGAGACGGGTTTTCTGAGCTATGTTTTTTTATCAATAATCTTTGTTCAAGGCTAGTAGCTACTAAAGTGAAAATTTATTTTGAAAGGCGTTTGGCTTATTTCCGTCACCCCAGTGCTTTCTCTCTCTCTTGAGAAAAAAGTGACAGGGTCGGTTCTCGCGAGGCTCAGGCAGGAAGTCTCCTGTCTGGCGCCCGGCAGTATTTAAACATAAGAAAAATGAGCTTCGTGGGTTGTTCGCGGGTCTAAAGTGTGAGACTCGCGAACTCAGTTTTCCCGAATAGTGTCGCTGACAGGTGAGTAAAAGTGGGCCATTTTTGTGAACTGGTTTCTCGGACTGGACCATCCCCAGGTCAGCCCGTAAGAATGGTTATAGGGGTAAACATCTCGGTGCAGACCTAATGGGCTTGTTCAATTGCATTAAACCAGCTCATTGGCCTGAGTTCCAATTTCCTAGGTAGAAACCGTTACAAATTTGGTGTCCAACATAGAGGGCAGCCACGGAGAGAGAGAGAGGCTAGGGGGAATTGGAAATTTTTACCTACTATGCTTCAGCGAATGGCTTAAAGCAATATGTGTATTTGTTTTTCTCTGACTGCTTGGCTCTTGCTTTGGTGCTGAAAATATTATTACGAATGCTATTTACTGCTGTTTTTGAAGCTGTTTAATAAAATGAAGAAACCTGTACCATCCTCTACCTGATATTTTTTTTCTTAGGGAAATTCAGTCCACATATCAGTACGTGACATTCCGGGATGGGAACTCCCTAGATTATCCCTAGTTGATACTAGAAATTGTAAATTTTTATTTTTTTTGTGTTACGCTATGAATAAGAGGCATCGAATTTGAAATAAATTCGAGAAGTTTGAAAAGTTCTCTCAGGACAGGTTATTCGACGGAGATTTATGAAACCTTCGTAAACATAAAAAAAATTAATTCTGTTTTTGTTGAAAAATTGCTATTTACGCTGGAATTCTTTTTTTTTGCAAATTTGGAGAACATTTTTCAGAACTTCGGAATTTTTCGGGAATTTAGGAAGAATTTACCGCTTTCCTGAAATTTGACGAGAAGTCTAGGAAGACTTTGGGTGACTGAAATGGTCCTATCCCTGCATGTCTGGGGAATTCTGCCGTTGTTTCGAAATTCTTCGGGCATCTAAGGAAGATGATTCGTACCTGGTGAATTTTCCGGGAGTTTTGGGGCTTATTTTTCCAGGTCTAGAAATCCTAAAGAACTTCGAGACTCTACAGGACTATCACAAAATTTCGATCAGTTTCGGAAATGTGAAGGGTCTTTAAAATTTTAAAACTAAATTCAGGGATTCTTTGAGAATAAAAGAAGTTTCGTGAACCCAAGATGCGTATAGGGAAATTTCGGTAAACTTCCGGAAACCGAGAAAGGGGTGGAACGACTTTCAGGAAACGTGGAAGAAATATAGGAAGTTCCTCATAGAACAGGACAATTTTTTTTTTGAATTAACAAAGGCCTAACCCATTCTACCGAGTAGGGAACGTAGATTCTCCAATCAACCTCGGGTGGCCAAACCATGATTTTTATAGGAAAGTCAGATACTAGTACGCGGTGTTCAGGGTCTTCGAAGAACCTCGTGAGTTTTTTGAAATAGGGCAGCCCTGGCCCAGACGTAGGGATGGATCCGGAAGAATCAGCAGAAAAAGAGCTAACCGCAGCAGTCCGCGAAGAGGATTCGGCCAACAAATCAATCGGGACAACGAACGAACTGGAAACGCTAGACAAAGCCGCGTCGGAACCGCCACCTAGGGATCAATTAGGGCGAACCTTGGTCAATCTGGACAGAATAATGACTAAATTACCGGATTGGGCAAACGACATGCCAGAGGATGATTTGCGAGAAATGTCGAAAGATCTAGGGGTAAGCCCAAGCGGAATGGACGAAGTGTTACGCGCAAGACTAGGACCTTACTTTGCACGTCGAAAGGTAAACGTGGTACCCTGGTATCTAGAGGACGAGGACAACTCGAAACAGGTGTCGCGGGGAGGGGAGGCCGCCGAGAAAATTTCAAGTTCCCACGAGGGTACTAGAAACTGGATCGGTTTCCACCAACCATTCACGATGTACGAAACGACTCCCCATGGTCATCGACGTCGGCAACGTGGGGAATTGGAAAGGACCCCACCAGATGAGGACTTCTTCGCTGTAACACTGCCCCCCACCAAAGACATTCAGGGGGAGGGAGAGAGAAGCAGGACCGAATGCTCAACCCGGAAAGTCGAGTGGACAAGATCCTGAGAACGCAACAACGGGAGGATCTTGGTCCGCGAACGTGAACACAAGGCCTCGAGGGACCAAGCATGGCTCCCCTTCGAAGGTAATCAAGCCGAACCTTGGGAAGGCGGACCACCTGGACACACAATTTACTACTCACCGACAGTAAGTGCCGTAACATGTGCCCCGTTGATGACAATAATCGGAATCGGTATAACCCACAGGATATAAGGTTCAGGCACCGTGAAAATGGAGATTTAGGGCACCCCGATGAACTGGACGAATACTGGTATCCGAGGAATCACGCAGAGCGACGCTGGTTTGGCGGCACTCCCATGAATCTCAGATGCAGCTTGCCGGCGGAACGCAAGGAACCACGGGGGGAACCTTTCGCCTGTCGAGATCCAGCAACGAGCCTCTTCCCCTATACCAACCCGACTTGGAAGCAGATAGGGGAAGCAGAACAGGGAGGAAGGGCATATGAAGAAAACCGGACATTTGAAAATGACAGATACGGGTCCCAGGACGTCGGAAAACCTGGGGGACTACAGCACGGCCCTGGCTTCGCAGGACCCAGGGGGCAGGATTTTTTTCGCAGCGCAGCCATAACAAAGTCACGATCCTGGGCAGGGCGGCAGGAACCATGACCTCCCAACGACGTTAGGGCGGATCGGGTACTTTCAGAACTCGGAAAGACAAAGAGAAGAACAGATTCGACCGGGATGGAGCGACTACCCTCCGGAATGGGGGGAGAGACCGAACTACGGTAACGTTGGGCAAACGGACACGTTTCAGCGCGGAGCGCCGCAAGGTTCCGAACCAGGAGCCACGACGGACCACAGATACACCCGAAGGTGGAACACGACACCCATGAGAACTTTTGGGAAACCAAGAGACGTAACCAGGATCGTAGAAGGGTGGAAGGTCAGTTTTAGTGGGAAAAAGGGCTCCAGCGTGGATAATTTCCTGTGGAGAGCGGAAGAGGGCCGAGCCGCCTCGTTCCTCTCGGATGAAGAATTTTTTTTGGCAATGCCCTTTCTACTGAAGGAGATTGCGTGGCACTAGTATCGGCAAAATCGACAGAGATGGAACACATGGGACCAGTGCAAGAGGCACTTCCAAGCCAGGTTCGGAGATGTGTTCTACCAGGAGCGACTAGAGGAACAGATCCTATCACGTAGGCAAGGCCAGGAAGAGCTAGTGGCAGACTACCTAACCTTCATGTATGTACTTTATCAACTATCGACAAGGCCCGTGGACATAGAGGTCCAAATGAACCGGGTGTACGCGAATCTCAGATCTGATTTTAGGAGGGCTATCCGACGTTACGAGTTCAGTGACTACAACGGCCTAGCAGTCCTGGCGGCTGAACACGAACGCGTTATAGCGACATTGGGTGAGGACCTAGCCCCACCACCTCCAGAAAAGTCCCCTATTCCAGAGTATGCCTATCAGGGGAAAGAAGGACAGTCACACAAAAAGAGTTCAGTGGCCGCCATCGCTGCGACCTCCTCAGATATTGGAACAAGGCAGACTAAGGCCGAACTATCACAGTTGATACGAGCCATTATCGAAGCGATGCCAAACGAAAAGCGCGAATCCGCGGACAACAGAAGCAAAGAACTTTCAGCGCATAAGGCAAAAACGGAGGACAGTAGGAGGGAAAGTGGTGCAAGCCCGGCAGACACCAGAAACCGGAACAGAGCTTCAGAAGCGAAACCGGCACCTTCCTCAGGAACCAAACCCGAAGCATCAACCTCCAGAAACCTGGGCGATGACAGGGAGGTAGAATGTTGGAATTGCCGGCAGAAGGATCACTTCCAAATGGGGTGCCCACAAGGCCGGAAGCGAGATTATTGTCGTCGGTGTGGCAAAGAAGAGGTGACTACTAAGGAATGTGAACTCTCGGGAAGCTGTCCGGGAAACAGAAAAAGGGAGAAGAGGTAGGGGTTAACTTTTCTCCCTCTGGTCCTGAAAGGACCCCAAACGACATGAGACGAAAAGCGGAAAAAGATAGACAGGAGTCGGCAGTAGTAACGGAAGAGGGTGTGGCCCAAGAGATAGGTCCGACTCCCACAGACACACCATCGGCGTCAACGAATCAGATCCCTGTAACTCGCACAGTAAAAATAGAAGACACTATCGTCCTAAATACAAGAACAAGGGTGAGAGAAAAACAGAATCCATGGCAAGAGAACCAAGTTATCCTAGCTCTGCTTAAGTCAATGGATCTTCCGGAAGGACAATCAGATGGGTGCCCTCCGTTGCCACTGAGATTAGAAGTGAAGGATCCTCCAGCAGAGGATAAAGGGCTTACACTGCGAGTCTTTATGACTGCTCGAATAGGTAATACCCCTAACGTCCTAGCTCTCATACACGGTGGCGCATCCAGGACGGTCATGGGACACATAGGGCTGGTCATAGCAGAGCGGTACAAAGCTACGTTGCACACGACTCCGAATCAAGCAGTAATGACGGCAGACGGGACGGTCAGCCACGTCCTGGCAACGTGCTTTCTACCTATCGAGATCGACCGAGTTTTAAGAATGATGAAGATCCATATAGTCCCGAGCATAGGGGAGCAGGTGTTCCTGGTCATGGATTTCATCCATACTTTCGGAATTGTACACGATGGAAGAACCGCGCCTGGTACATGGCGGATTACCCAGAGACGGTCTATCATTATACCGACGAAGGCATCGAACTGTAAGTGGAGAGGAGAGGTGGAGAAACGGGAGCCTTAGACCAGTGTTGCGGCCTCAGAGAAATAACGGCTGAGGAGCGACAGAAACTGAACACGTTAGTGGCTAGGAAAATCTAGCCTCCTCCTGCAACGCTCCCAGCAACAACTCTTATTAAGCATAGCATAGTGTCGAAGGGCATCCTCCGATTAAACAGAGGTATTACCGGGTGTCCCCAAAGATCCTAAAGGAGATGCAAGAGGAGGTAACGCAACTTCTGGCAGAAGGCATAGTGGAACTGTCAGGTAGCGGGTGGTCTAGCACAGTAGTGATGGCCAGAAAGGCAGACGGAACCTATCGCTTCTGCGTGGACTACAGGAGACTCAATAAAGTGGCCAAGAAGGATACGTATCCTTTGCCAAAAATGGATGTAATCCTTGAACAACTGCGAGCAGCAAAATATATTACGACCTTGGATTTAAAGTGGGGATATCATCAGATCCCGATGGACGAAGGGAGTAGGGAGTACACAGCCTTCACCGTCCCGGGAATGGGCCTCTTTTAATTTACGCGTATGCCTTTTGGTTTATCAGGAGCTCCTGCCACATTTCAGCGCCTAGTGGACACCCTGATAGGCCAGATATGAAACCGAACGTATACGTGTATTTGGATGACATCGTAATAGTAAACGAGACTTTTGAGAGTCACATGGGATGGGGGGCTCTAGTAGTGGATAGGCTACAGAACGCAGGATTGACAATCAATCCGAAGAAGTGTGAATTCGGGGAACCCACCGTTCGTTACCTCGGATTTTTGGTAAATAGAGATGGGCGACCTTTAGCCCATCTCTATTTAGTCGAGCCTCTCTTCACGTATCCGGCCCCAAGAACAGTAAAGCAGTTGAGGCGGTTCTTGGGGATGACGTCATGGTATCGTCTTTTCATACCCTTCTTCGCCACCGAGGCAGAGCCCCTCAACAAGTTGCTTCGCTCTAAAGTCCCTTGGGAATGGGGAGTCGAACAGCAGGGTGCGTTCGAAAAGTTAAAAAGCCAGATTGCGACGGCACCGATTTTAACGTACCCTGACTTTGAAGTCCCGTTTGTGCTCCAGACCGATGCCAGCGATTTCGGTCTGGGAGCGGTCCTAACGCAAACGCAGGATGGGGTCGAGAGAGTTATCGCCTTTGCAAGTAGGACTATGTCAGACGCGGAAAGGAAATATTCGGTCACGGAAAAGGTACCTACGGTGACTGCGCGAGGTGACTAAAACTCCCAGAAAGTTCCACGGATGGAAAATCGACGGCGAAATGTTATACCGGTACCGTCCTACTCCACTCGTGGATCTAGTACTCGAGGATTTAGATGCATGGAAACTAGTCATCCCCTCCGAAAGGAGACGGGAGGTCTTCGACGAAATACACAACGATCCGCAAGCGGCACACTTGGGCATTAACAAAACCTGCAAAAGAGCCTCAATCTTGTACTACTGGCCCGGGATGTTTCGCGACATATCTCTATAAGTGCGCTCATGCGACACTTGCCAGAGAATAAAAGCCGACCAGAGGCCGGCGGCAGGTTACATGACCCGTCGGGTCGTACAACAGCCATGGACCGTAGTGGCAACCGATGTTATGGGCCCCTGGCCAAAAACGGCTCTAGGTTTCGAATACCTGGTAGTATTTGGGGACCTCTACACCAAATGGGTGGAATTGTCGGCCATGAGAAGAGCGAACGCGGAGACGATTATCAAGGCTTTCGAGGATAATGTCTTGAACCGTTGGGGGTCCCCCAGAAGTACTGGTGTCGGATAATGGGACAGAATACGTGAATTTCGCGTTCCAGGGGCTGACCGAAACCTACGGTATCCGGCATTCGTTTACTCCTGTGTACCACCCACAAGCAGACCCGGTAGAACGAGTTAATCGCGTTCTAAAGACGATGATTTCCGCATACGTAGAACAAGATCACCGGCAATGAGATGCATACCCAAAGTCATGCGCAAGGCTCAGGTAACATCCAAAGCAGCAAAAGGAATATCACGAGGGTTTGGCGGGAAAAAGCAAGGGCCTTACGTGATAGTCCTAGTACTGGGACCGTCAGTGTATGAACTGGGAGCAGAGGATGGACAAGTAATTAGTAGAAAAGTTCCCAGTGAAACTACTAGTCCCATATCGTGGAAAAACCAATCGCATCAGAAGGAACCTAGAAATGGGGGGGGGGGGGTCAACTCCATCCCTAAGCCGTCTATCCCCCCCCCCCCCCAACCCCTGAATGTGTAGAATACAGTAGAAATTAGTAGGCTTCGCTAGCATGTAACTCGGGGCCCTGCAAGGGTATTGGGAACGTTTGGGAGACGAACATAGTCTTGAAATGTGGTGATTTCCTTTCCGTATAGCCGCAGCCGAATACCATAGGGAGGAACACCGCAGGATGTGCGGGATCATCCAGCGGCTGATCGACCAAATGAGGCGAGAAGCCTGGGAAATTCCGCGGCCCTTGGCCTTAGAAGACGCGATTTCATAGCAGACCCGACGTTTGGAAGACCGGAAAAACCCAAACCCCATCGCTAGAAGGGAGGCAATCGCCCTGCCATGCCCCCCATCATCCGAGGGCAGCAGGCAACCCACGTCTTCGAAAACGGAACAGGTGTCCGGAACTACAGTTGGCCGGAAAGTACCGGATCCGAAGGAGGCTCCCACGCAAAGGGAACCGGTGAAGGCGACGAAGGACGTCTCAGGGGAGGCTCAAGAAGCAGGGCCAAGCCGGTGGAACCCGGAACCAACCAGGGCGATGGCAGCAACAACGCCAAGAAGGGGAGAGCCCTTTGAAGATACTTTTGAGTTCAGGAAGCGCACCCGACCGCCCAAACACGTCCGAGATTGGGACCGCCGGCAGCAGTCGAGCCAAGAAGCGGTGGCGGCCGGAAGTGCGGAAGTTCGGTGGGATCGAGAAGAAGCCGAGCGAAGGCGCAAGGGGTAGGCCGAACAGCAGACCCGCCAGGAAAATGAGCGTCGGTGCAGGGAAGAGTCAGACCGCAGGCGCTGGGAGGAGGAGGAGAAAAGTCGAAAGGAAGAGGCAAGGCGGAGGCGCCGCGACGCGGAGGGAAGGGAGGCCGCGCTCAGAGCGCAGGAGCGGACCAGGGCCTCGAGGGGAACGTGCCGACAGACTAGGGACATGGAAAAGTCCCCGACGAGGCCATTCGTGTTGGAGGCCCAACGCAGACCAAACATCGGGGGCATTCGCGGATCTGGTGGCCGTGGTGCGCCAAGAGCAGGCGTGTGTTCCAACTGTGGAGGAAGGGGACACTACTGGGATCAGTGCCCCTCCTCTGGACCTTTTGCCTAACCCGAAGGCAGGATTTTGAGGGCGTTACAGTTTTTTTCTCCTACTTATTTCTTTCTTTTGATGTTGGTTCAATACCTTCTCCACACAGAATGTGGATGCTTTAGTTTATTCTTTTGGTTTTTTTTTGAAGACTAGTGGGCAGCACTGGGCTGTGCCACTCCCGTGGACTAAGAGAGCCGATTAATAAAGAAAGTTTTCCTGTAATCGTTTCCTTATTCTTTTACTGTGACCTGGAACCCATTGCACGTACCTAGCGACGGTTATTTTTTTTCCCCCCGAGTCGGATTCTACCAGGGTGGTCGGAAACAGGTGTCGTGGGAGGGATGTTCCAGGTTTGCAAGCCAGACGTTGGGCGTAAGAATAGGTGAAAGCCAAGCAGCGAGTAATCAAAGCCCTGGCCTAGTTTTCGGGAATTTTTGAGACTCTAGTAATAAGACGGTCGCGTCGCGAGTTGTTCGAGCCGGTAGGCGTCGGCTAGGGCCGGGGGAGTTGTAACGTGGTTTTACAAATAAAACGCACGTTAAAAGAAGTTAACTTTCGGGGATCTCGCCGAAGCCGAACTTAACCTCGAAACGTAACGCAAACTACATGAGATAAATTACCGTCAAGCCAGGAGCCCAGCTTCGATTTATAAATAGAATAAGTTTAATGTTAGTTGTAAGATTTACCTGGAATCCGCATAAGATAAGCCCCAAAATGTTAAGATTTAGAGATTAGAAATTTGGGGTGGTAAATTGTTGATTTGCATCGAGTCACAGTCGAGACTTGCGAGGCTAGTGAAGAATTCAACGAGAGCCAGGAGAAACAAGTACCATCGACACACCAGACATCGTTCAAGCCATCCTTCAATGATCAATTCTCCAGAGAACGACGGCCATGGGGAATCATAGCACGAAAAGCGACAACTTGTCAACACTGCAGCAGACAACACTGGTCGTTGTCGGTCCCATCACAAGGCAGGGAATCACGAGCAGAGAGAAGGCGAGCACGCAGTGCGGCAACTCTATAATCGACCTCGGGAGGGCAGCAGCGGCCGGTCACACAGTCCAGGCGGGAGTCTGGCAAGCCGCTATTTGAATTTATAATGCTAAGGACGAACCAACGGGAACCTCTCAGTCCGTGGGTCAAGTCCAATCAGCGTGGCAGCCACCTAACCAAGACGCGCATTGGCAGATCCAACCGACGGGACCTCTCACGTGCGCGACAGACAATCAACGTCGAGGCACGACGAACGAAAGAGGATCCAGAGGAAGGGTGCCGGAAGACGAAGCGGCAGACGATTCTGACAGGCAGAAAGACTGTACCTGTGGCTTGTGGCTTGGCGGCGACCAAGAGTGACCGGAGTTTTGGTAGCCAGGAAAAATTGGTAATAAATAACGGTAAATCGGCATGGACCGAAAGTGGCTGGAGTTGGCGGCGTGCCTCCAAGGTTAGTGCTGTATTCTCCATTTTCTCTAGCCTAGTCTCGCAAGTCTCGGCGGATTAAAGCTGCGGTGGAGACCGCATGTTACCGCGGGTGCAGTGCGGGATAGTGACACGGGTTTTTAATGGCTTAAGACCCCCTGTTAGAAAAAGTCAAGTGCGGAATGTTCGGATAGCGTAGTGCGACCTTAGTTTAGCCGAGCCCAGCGTTCCGCGACTTTCGCAGGGAAGACTCGTGCAAAAGGACGCCGGTCGACGTCGGTCGAAGCATTAGTGTCTCGGGCGGCCATTGTGTAAAGTAATTGGGGTGGCTTCGCCACATAGTAATTTGCTTTCGAAGTCTGTGGCACCACGTGAATGGGAAAAACGGGTTTTTAGGCTGTTCCCTTCTAGGTGGTCACGCGTGGGAAAAGGGTATCCGAGCAGGGTGTCCTCGTGAATTTTGTACGTGAAATAATGAACATTTAAGTGCAACTGATTTGTAAGAATCTCCAGTATTGAGGAGACGGGCTTTCTGAGCTATGTTTTTTTATCAATGATCTTTGTTCAAGGCTAGTAGCTATTAAAGTTAAAATTTATTTTGAAAGGTGTTTGGCTTATTTCCGTCACTCCAGTGCGCTCTCTCTCTCTCTCTCTAGTTTGCGTTCCCACTCCCTCTCGTGCAGCATGGCAAGCTAGCCAATCGGTTGAAAAAAAAGTGACAGGGTCGGTTCTCGCGAGGCTCGGGCAGGAAGTCTCCTGTCTGGCGCCCGGCAGTATTTAAACATAAGAAAAACGAGCTTCGTGGGTTGTTC
>WSXT02068703.1:0-12386 GCA_011762715.2 Neuroterus valhalla | reverse complement strand
TCGCTACAAGATCCTATCAAGAAGGCTACTCCACAAGAAGCAGTACGCTAATAGGGCTGGTCAATCAAGGGAAAAACAGTCCAATGTAGAACAGTTAACCTGATTGAAGGTCAACTCAAGCTGAAAGGTTTCGCGATCGGGACTTTTACGGGCATTCAAGGTGCCTTCAACCTTATCTCTAGAGAGGTAATTAGGCTTTGGCTATGGCTATGGCATAGGCTATGAAGGCGACATACTGGTCATAGTGCGCAGCTAACATCAAGACGCGCTATTTGGGGTATTGCAACAGACACTCGCTACAGTGGAAACCTAGTGCAAGAAGACCGAACTCTCGGCCAACCCTGGCAAGACGGACATGGTCGTTTTCACTAGACGGTACAAGTGGGGAATCAGGAGCACACTGAGACTCGATGGACAACTACTGGTAATCAAAGAACAAGCGAAATATCTAGGAGTCATCTCAGATAAAAAGCTGCTTCGGAAAGAGCATGTGGAATACAAGTGCAGGAAGCTCAAAGCGACCATATGGCTCTGTAGAGGAGTCATTGGAAAAAGCTGGGTCTTGAAAATGGAGACAATTATTAGGATCTACACAGCGATCCTACGTCCCAGACTAACCTATGCGGCGCACTATGGTGCAATTCGACTCGACCATGGGCAAAATCAAATATCTCGCTAACGAATTGAGATGGGAAATTGCTTCCAACGGCATTTTGAAGCCTGAGTGATTTGCTATACAGGGAATTTATCTCCATTCCAAAAAAATGAAGATTTGACCTCGAAATTGAAGTTCAAACATTCATTTAAAAAAATAATCCTTCACAAAATTTCAATTTCACAATTGTTGGAGGGCCCCGGTGAAGGGGGCCGTGCATGGTTACCCCTGAGCCCGGATATGTTCTCGGCACCCCTGCATGTAAGCCACATTACACAGATTTGTAGATCTGTTACATAACTTCACAGTAACAGCGTTACAGAACAATATGACCTTCATGTTTCGTTCTTGGAATAGTTGTGACATCATAGTGACATAACAGTTCTATCACTTTATTCTTTAATAGTTACATAACAGAACTCCAGAACTGTACGTATCCTTACAGTAACAGCATTACAGAACAGTGTGCCCCTCATGTTCTGTAGTTGTTATGGCACCTGATTGTAACAATGTTATGTACATAAGAATTTCCGCATATGTTCTCATGCTATCAATTGTCCCGATTCCCCCATACGATTGTATGCAGAGATCCATAGGAATTTCCATATGGGTCTCCATATGGGTTCCTGTACTGGCTCCATGTGGAGATTTTTTGTAGAGAGTTATGCAAAGAGTCGCGCCACGTGTATAATGGCACGAAGCATCCGTTTATAACCGCGAAGTAAATTTTCTTTTTAGAATTCCGTCGCAGATTCTTCAGAAACACAATGTATAACTACTGAAAATTACGAAATTTTCACGTATACAATTTGTAACTGCAACAAGAATTAGAAAAGAACCCTGATATTCTCATGACGCAACATATTATTGTTCTAGAACAGTTGTGATATTTTTTTATCATTACTGTGTTACATATCTGTTACATTTTCAAATTCGGAAAAAAGTAATAGCACCACATTTCAAATTTTTTCCGTAACAGAAACGTAACAGAGTTATGAAATGAGTATGGAACACTGATATAACAAGTGATCTGGGACAAGTGTGACATTCTTGTGACGTATTAAATTCTATTACTGTGTTTCGTATCTGTTACGCATTGTGAAATTCTTGAGTTGCATAAAACAACATTGTGACTCCTTTCCGTACCGGTTGTCTTATCTTATCACGGAACAAGCATATAACGAAAATGGTAAATATGGGAGAAGTAATAAATAGTGTTTGAGATGACGGTGCAGCTGGTGATTGTTTATTAAGGGTGATTATTCTTATCAGCAATCCTGGTCGGGATTCGCTATGTAGAAGCTAACCTCTGGTATTACCCTTACCAACTATTTCGTTATAAACGTAGACTGTAAATTGTAGAGCTTGGAGGGTGGAGCCTACAGCTACCCCATTTGATTCTTGCTCGATCTGTTTTTTCGACAATCCCATCATCAGTCATCACAGAAAACTCGTTTGTCAAGGTCATAAAAATTTACAAAATGTTAATGAACATAAAAGTCTTTATAATGTAATGTACGAGCCTCCATTCTGTGCCAAAAGACCACATTTTCACAGTTAAAAATTTGAATTTCACACTCCTGTGAGCGCCGTCTAGCTGTTCAAGCATACTATCTTCCTTGTTTTTGTCAGTCTTCTTTTTTGTGGCGATACGTTACGTGGTAGTAAACTTCAAGTAAATTGAAAATGCGAAAAAGAAAGCATAGACATCGTTCTCGTAGTTCGGATAACCAGAATAGTGAATTGCGTAAATGATTACGACGATTGGAGAGATTGATTGAACAACGGCATACATCGACAGTTGATAATTACGATTCTTATGGTGAGTGAATTGTGAAATTGAGTGAAATTTTCCTTTCTCGCGGTTGGTCTGCAACCAACTGTGAGGTACGTTTTTTTGGGAGAATATAAGACAGCATCTTGCAAGGCGATTGTCCAAAAAGTTCTCTCATACTTTTTTTATTATTCAATATATTAATAAGACTCGAAGAGATAATAAAGAAGGGTTTGCCAAGGGAAGAAACAGAGCTTTTACTCAAAAAGTTTTGTGTTACACAAAACAGTTTATTTACTAATCCTCTAAAGTTGAACCTCGAAATAGAAGCATCAGGCATCGACGATGCTGTATTTAAGAGGGGTGCTCGGATTTCAGAAAAGCAAGACAGAATAACAGCAAGTATCGCTGGCTTGACAAATTTAGTTTCCGTAGTCCTAAAACTAAATAGTCAGGAGTAGGTGTCAATCATAGAAAATATTATGGGCTCTATGAGATTACTTTCTGACCTACAACATGAGGAAACTTCAATCAGAAAGTCGCTTATCTTAAAAAATATAGACACCAAACTGCGGGACACACTGAAGTTAATATCCCCAGGCGAGTGGCTTTTTGATGATAATTTGACAGAAATGATCAAAAACACTAATGTGATGAAAACGGCTGCTCAGAAGCTCAATTTAAAATCAAAGGTACAACAAGTCGACAAAAATGAGCCAAAAAACTTCAAGGGCCCGCCACGTCGTTCAGTTCTGGACAAACAACAAGGCAACTCGATGTTGAGCGGGCAGAGGTATCAAGAGAATCCAGGAAATTTACAGGGCCAGCGGAAGCCATGATAAGAAAAACTTGCGGTCGTCTTCGGGATTTTTTGGAACAATGGTTCGATTTACATCTAATAAAACGATTCTGAGCTGGGTAGGAGGATTAAAAATTCCTTTTCAGGACAAAGTAATTTTAAAAAATCCCCCTTCTGAACCATCACAGGAAAAAGTTCAGATTTTGGAACAAATAACCAATTAGAGAAAAAGGGGGCTATTAAAAAAGTTGATTAGATTGAGGGCCAATTTTGATCGAGAATATTTTTGTCTCCTAAACCTAATTGCTTGATGGCTTCAGTCGGTTGATTTTAAACCTGAAGGGTCTGAACCAGTTCATTAAAACGGAACATTTTAGGCTGGAAGATGAAAAAAGAGTTCGCAAACTGCTTTTTCCAAATTGTTATATGGCTACCATTGATCTTAAGGATGCTCATTATCTGATACCAATCACAAAAGAGTATAGAAAATATCTTAGATTTACTTTTGAAAGGATAATTTATGAATTCAAGTGTGTACCAGATATAGATCTTTTTGCCACCAGAAACAATACGAAATGTAAGAACTATGTTTCTTGGCAAAAAGATCCAGGAGCCATTGCTGTGGATGCTTTTACGATCAAATGGAAACCATTCTTCTTATATTCGTTTCCCTCTTTCTCAATTATTCTGCGCATATTAGAGAAAATAAGATTTCAAAAATGTAGAGGAATTTTAATTATTCCGTACTGGCCGGCTCAGCTATGGTTCCAAATATATTTTTCGATGCTTGAATCTGAACCAATTTATTTTAAACCAAATAGTAATCTTCTATTATCATTAAATAACCAACCGCATCCACTGTGGGAGAGAATTACCCTGGTTGCAGGAGTTTTATCCGGAACGCTTTCGAAATAAAACTGGTTCCAGAAGAAACGGTTCCATTCAAAATGTTCCGAAGTTTTTAACAGCGAAATACGATAAGAATGCTTCTTACGGAACATTAAATAGCTATCGTTCTGCGATCGAATTAGTTCATGGTCTCGACGTGGGAGAAAATCCGCAAATTAAACGCTTTTTTGAAGGAATTGTAAAGCTCAGACCGCACCTAGTGCAAAATATGATTCTACGTAGGATCCGGCGATTGTTTTAAATGCATTGAGTAATCAGGGAGAGAATAGTTCACTTTCCTCAGAGAAATTGACATTAAAATTAACGACCTTAATAGCACTTACAACGGGTCATAGGATACAAACCTTATCGTTAATTGATATCAGAAACATCCGCAAAGTAAACGACAGTAGGGAAATTAAAATTCCAGATAGAAATAAGACTTCTACTGTGAATGGAGTACAGCCTACCCTTATGATTCCGTTCTATAAGAAAGATATTAATGTATGTCCAGCTACTGCATTGAAAGAATACTTAAGTAGAACAAAACTCTTAAGGAATTCTGAAAACAACCTATTTATCTCGTTCCAAAAACCACATAAAGCTGTAACAACGCAATCATTAGGTATATGGATTAGGAGTGTATTATTTAGGAGTGGAATTGATACTAGTACTTTCCTTGCGTACAGTACGCGTCACGCATCCACCTCAGCGGCCCATAGGCAGGGTATAAATATTGATCTCATTAGAAAAACTGCTGGGTGGACTAATAAGTCAGAGACTTTCCCTAGATTCTACAAACGTGACATTGTATCTAATAAGACTATCTTACAAGACCTGTAATACATGTTAATAAAAAAAAACCATAACAAACTTTAAATAGCTACATTCTGATCTTGAGGAAGAGGCGTAGAGTGCGATTATAAGATTAAACGAACACATCTGTAAGTGAAGTTCTATCTTAATTGTACGAAGCCCCTCTTCCGAATAGATCAGTTCCCTCCTAGATGAATTTGTTCCCTATTCCTAACTTTTATAGTTAGGTCCCCCAATTTGTTACGGTACGACTTTAAGAAAACTGACAAACACAAGGGAGATAGTACGCTTGAGCAGCTAGGTGGCGCTCACAGGAGTGCGAAATTCCAATTTTTAACTTTAAAATTGTGGTCCTTCGGCACAGAATAGAGGGGACTACATTCTGATCTATTCGGAAGAGGAGCTTCGTACAATTAAGATAGAACTTCACTTACAGGTAAGTTGGTTTAATCTGATAATCAAATATGATAAATTTGTAGTATATGTTGAGAGTGAAGTTAACCCTATACCAAATTAAAAGATCATGATATTTATTAGTTCACGAGATACTGCACTTAGCTGAAAATTTCCAAATGATATCTTCCGAATGGTATGTCGTTACCAAGTATTTCATTTTTTTTTTAATTTATAGTAATGTGAAGACTAAAGTGATTTAGAGAATTGTGATCTTTTTCAATATAACAAAATTATTTAAATATTTGAATATAATTTTCAAGTTGCTAGTTGAAATCGATCGATTCACCTGATGAGAAAAAATTTTTGTCTGATTCATGAATACGTTCCATATTTTTGAAAATATTGAGCACAGCAAGAATTGAACCCTACCCGCTACAATAGATATGCAGGTAAATGAACGTTTTTTTTCAGCCTATTGGCTTTGAAAAATTGACTTATTTTCTATTCCTTATCCGCTATTTACATTATTTATATTTATCTTACATCTACTTCCTCTCCCCCTTACACATCTATCTCCATTCCTATACCTCCGTCCTTCTCTTCCTCTCCATCTTACCAAACATCCCCTTCACCCATGCAATCACCCTTTTCTCCCCTCTTTCATTCAGTATAACCTCCATGCTCATTCCACTCCTTTCCGCCTCCTCGCATTCTTCAAACCAGTGTTCCAACTTGGCATACCCCTTTCCACACAAGTCGCACATTCTCTTCTCCTGCGGAAGCCACAACCTATTGAAGCCCTCCATGCTTCCCCATCTCACCCTCACTATTATATCCTGACTTCCTTTCTCACATAAATGTCGCGCTCTGTCGATTGGCACAATCTACCCATATTTCTCATTACACCTTGATCTTCTCATCCTCTCCTCTTTTCCCCTTCTGCCTTCTCCCTTTCTATGCCGTTCCTCTTAACCATCTCATACACCTTTCTTCCCTCGTGACTTCTCCTCATTTTATCCCCATGCACCCCATTTTTTTCTAAAATACTGTCCTCTCTCGTTCTCCACCCTCACATCTCCTCTCCTGTTTTCCTTCTGCCACCAAGCCTCACTAGCCTACTCCTTCTCTCTTCAAGCAATTCCTGCTCATACTCACACGCCCGGCTACCTGTCAGAATTCCTTTACTCGTCCCTCCGTCTCCCTCCTAACAATATAACTAGGTGTGCTTCTGTCCAACCCCAGTTTCCATCTGATGTATATCTCCTGTACCCTGTTTGCCTCCTAACTCCCCTTCCACCTCCACACCTCTACCCAATACAGTAGCACACTCATCACAAGCTTCATCCTCCTCTCAAAGACATCTGCAAACAACCTCTTTCTAAACTATCACACCTGCCTCATCGAAACATTTGCCCTCCTTACCCTAGCCTTTATATGACCATTCTCTTCTACATTCCTCCTGAATAGGAAACCCAGGTACACAAACTCTTTCACCTCCTGCATCGACGTCCCTTTTCACTTCTAATCTCCTCCCTTATCCCTTACACCCCCTCTCCTGAACTCCATAACTTTGAACTTTCCTGCATTTAACTCTGACTCCTATCCAGGTCTCTCCTCAACCTCTTCATCATCTCCTTTAACTTATAGCCAACAACACTATTTCATCTGCATACGCAAGTGACCAAATTTTAACCGGTCCTACCCTCGCTGCCCCTACCACTCCTCCCTCTAGCTTCCTCTCCATGTCAGCAATTAAGATCGCGAAAAGCTTTGGGCTTAACAGACACCTCTGCCTTGACCCCCCATCGATCCAGAAACCCTCCGAGAGATCTTGTTCCCTCCTCTCACCCTATCCTCCGTCTCTTTATACAACTCTTTTACCCTCTCGATCAGACCTTTCTCTACTCTCCTCTCCTCCAATATACCTTTCGACATCATTTTGTAGCCTCTCTGCCAGTACCATCGCGTATACTTTGCACGCCGTATTCATCAATGTGATTTCTCCATAATTTTCCTTCTTATCCCTGTCCCCCTTTTTATACAGTGTCACTATCAACCCCTCCCTCCACTTTTCTTGAAATCCCTCAACTCTCCAAACCTCCATTACTACCTCTTTCAGTCTGTCTCTAACCGCTGGTGTACCAAATATCCATTCTTCGTTCTGCACCCCGTCTAGTCCTGCTGCCTTCGACCTTCCTCACTTTCTCATTTGTATCTCTATCTCCTTGCCATTCCACTATATCCCCCCTTCGTCCCTCGTTCTTCCACTTTCCTAATCTCTTTTTCGTTCGTTTGAGCTCTGAAATGACTCTTTTTTAAACTCCCTTCACACCTCACTTCTTATCTTATCACTTATCCCCTCACTTCGCCTTCCAAACTTATCAGTTATCTTCCACACGTCTCCCTCGGACTTGACACTTTTCGACTCCTCCTCCAGATCTTTCTCTCCTCCTTGCTCTTTCTTTTTACACAGCAACCCTAACTCCTTCCTCGTCTCTACGTACTTCTCACTCTTCGCGGTTCCCTCATTTCATTTTTTGTACTTCTTTCTAACCCATCGCTCTTTTTGCATTCCCTATCCCACCACGATTTCACCATTTCTTCTTTCTAAATCTTTTCTTTCGCAGATACCCTTTCACCTTCACTTCTCCCCTTATCCACAATATTATTAGTTGATGGTCCAATTCTATTCACCACCCAGTCTCTTAAAATATCCCAATCCTTATTCATGACCGTGTCCTTTGATCTTCTTTCAAAACTTTTCCCATCCACGTAGGGACCCTCCTTCCTCTCAATTCTTGCAATAAATTCTCCTTTTAGTACAACCATTACCTCCTCGCTCGCCTTTAAAATCTTCCAGCCTACCTTCAATTTTTTCAATCCCATCTCTATTGTACATACATCGTCACAAACTTACGTGTCATCCCTCTTATCTTCATGTTTTAATCCCCCAACTTGACATACCTTTTTTCTTTAATCTAACCGCCTCTTTGAGCCTCCATCTAAGCCCCCTTGGTAGGCTTGGTTCTATCCTGCCTTTCTCCCACCCCCTATTTTCTACAAAATAAGTCCCTTTGCACATCTCGAAACTCTTCTTCCCCTCATCCCAAACCAACATGGTCTTCTACTTCTATTTTCTTATATCCTACCTTCGCCACTCTCCATCTTCTCCTCTTCCTTCCAGCTCTGTCATTCAGCGTTCTTTGAATTTCTCTCTCTTCCCATCGTGCTCGATGTAGACCTTCTTATCCTTGATCCTGCTTTTGCTTCAAAACACCGACAACTCCTCTTGCCAGTTCTCCAACTCCACCGCCGCTTTTTCATTCCTCTTTTCCCCGTCTAGCCTTACTTTAACCACCTTGCCCTGAAACTCTCCTATGCTTTGTAGCAGCGCTTCCACTCCCTTCCGTTTTTCTCCGCTTCTCAACTTTAGCCCCTTTATCGCGATATTATTTCTTCTCTCCTTCTTCTCCCTTCTCTCCTTCTTCTCTCTTCTCTCCATTCTTAACTCTATTGTCCTTATTCTTTCTCTCGTCACCACCTTCTCCTCCCCGTTACCACGCCCTCCTACTTTCTCTCCAATCTTGTACCACACACATTTCTCCTCTCCTTCCACACTGTACCCGCCTCTCATATTTAACCTATCTCCTACGTCCACAAATCTTCCGTCAGTCCTTCCCATTCATACCCTTATATCCTCTTCCATCTTCTTTATCTCATATTCTTCTTTACCTACCAACTCGGCTGTCTCTGCGTTGAATGCCTACCGCATCAGGATCTGACCCATGTCTCTGTACTCCGTTCCCGCTAAACTGCAATATCTCTCTATACAATTGCCTTATTCCCTTATTCCCTTTATTACTACACCCTAGCAAACACCCTTTGCATACACCATTCTTTCTCCCTAACACTTTTATGAACTTCCTTGCTTCCCTCAACAACTCAATCCCTCATGCAACAATTTACCTTCCTTCTCGTCAACCTAACCTCACTTTTCCTATGATGAAAAGTGTACCTCACTTTTTTCGTGTCCTTTGATGTACATCAAAAACTACTAGGGATGTCGATTTTTTTCAAAAAATCATTTTCGATTTAAACGATTTTTTTAACAATCGTTTTGGACATTGATTTTCTTGAAGAAAAAATCGATTACATCAAAAATCGATACTTTCACATAAAATCCATCTTTAGCGATAATCGATGCTTATTCAAAAAATAAATTTTTAAAAATAACAACTCTTCTTATTAGAAGGTTTAAAAAATATTATATTGTGAGAATTATTAAACATAATTATCATGCCATAATTTTAAACGAAACACGTAAGTCTAAATATGGAAGGTAATTCTAAGTCAGAAATTTAAATACAAAAAAAGAGTGGAAGTTAACTAAGTGTAGACAAAAAAACCATACCTTAAAAAAGCCAGAACAAAGTGGAATGTATTGGTCGGGAATACAGATGGTGAAAGACGTAATGAGTTTTCATAGCTTTCAATTGTGAAATTAAAAACTAAACTACCAATGAAAAACAAAAAATTAGAAGAACGGAGCATCGGTAGCTCCGTCTCCATCTCGGTGGAAGCGAGAACTCAAACTATGAAAAATCTGCGCAACGACGAGTTCCATGGAAGTGTTATATCTCGGAAGAATTTGTTCAGAATCTGTTATAATTGAGAAATGAAGTTATTATGTACAAGCAATATTTCGAAGGAAGTTAGGAAAGAAGTTTATCAGACCCAAGATAAAAAAAGAGAGAAGATATAAGCATAAAGAATCAAATATCATGTTGTAAGTTCCGTTGAAGTACTCTAAGCCTGTGATTTTATTAAAACAATTGTCTTCTTCTTATTCGATAAAAACCATTCCAGCAAATGTCCGTTTGTAATAATTGGGTTTAATGTGTAAGATTTTGGTTTCATCCCGGTTATGGCATTAAACTAGATGTTTGTCAACAACTTTATGGTTTTCCTCCGTATGGTTAACATTGAATTTGTGTTCCTTCAGTCGTCAGCGAAGAGGGCGTTTAGTTTCTCCTATATTTAATAGTCTTTTAAAATTTTGTGAAGTGGTGCCAAGAATGAGGATGGAAACAATCTCCTGTTTTAAATCGTTTATCACCTCTCTGCCTTTAACAGTACTAGTAGGATGGTTCTTTCTAAAATCCAATTCGCAAATTCTTTTCCCTATATGTTGGTCAGAAAAATGATTAGGGTAATTATTAAACCATAATATTTGTTTACAAATCTGTATGTTTTCGGAATGGAATGACTTATCTGAAAGAAGAATAGCAGAATCGACCATATTTTTAATAATTCCTATTTCATGTTGGATAGGGTGATCAGACGAAAAATTCAGCAGTCTACCGGAGTATGTAGTTTTACGAAATCAGTTTTTAATTACACAGTTATTTCCATCTCTTATCAGTTGCAAATTTTAAAAACTTATATTCCTATTATTTTAGATTTCAAATGTAAATCAAAGTCTATCATGACAGGAATTAAATTGAAAGACTGTAGAATCAAGTTTGTTTTTTGGAATAACAAGAAAAGTGTTGTCAACATAACGGAAATATACCGCAAGCTGAAAATACAATCTACTAAAATCAGTCAAGAACTTGCATTATAATTTCTGATAGTATTGCGGAAATAGGCAACCCCATCGGGGTGCCAAACGTCTGTCTATAATACTTGTTATCAAACTTGAAAAAGGTAGAGTCCATCAAGAATTTGACACCCCTCTTAAATTCTTCAAACGGAATTTTGGTATTCTTACTGATGCCTTTCAGAACTAAGTCTAGAGACTAAAGATACGGTAAAACAGGAAGTAAAGGCAAAAAGAACAAGAAGAGGAGATTGGTCAATAGAAGGGAAAGAGCAATTAAAAGAGAAGCTAAAGGATGTAAAAATGGGAAGAGGAAAAATAAATGAAGAGATGGAAATAATGATAGGAGAAATAAAAAAAGTGTTAGAGGGAACAAGCAAGAAAGAAGTTAGTGAGGAGGGAACGGTAATGGATGGGATGAAGAATGTAAAGAGAAAAAGAAGGAAGTGGGTAAAGAACTAAGAAGATGGAGGAAAGGAAAACTAGTGGAGATGAATATAGAAGAAAAAAGAAGGAATATACTGAGCTGTGTGATAAGAAAAAAGGGGAGAAAAATAGGAGGTTTGAAGAAGAGGCTGAGAAGGCTAGAACAGAAGAAGAGGTATGGAAAGTAGTAAATAAAGAGAGATAAAAGAGAAAAAGGGTAAACCAGGATATTGAAATGGTACAATGGAAAAAGTATTTTATGGATCTGGTAGGAGGGGTGGAGAATAAAGTTAGGAAGGACGGAAGAGAGGGTAGGGAAAGAACGAGGAAGAGGACATAACAAGGGAATAAATATTCAATGTTTTAGGAATAATGAAAGAAGGCAAAGCTTCAGGTCTCGATGAAATTCTAAATGAAGTATGGAAATATGGGGGGAATGAACTAAAGGAATGGGCATGGATAATGTGTAACAGGGTATGGAGAGGAGAGGGTTGGCCAGAGATTCGGAAAAAAGGGGTAGTCGTTCCGATATTGAAAAAGGGAAAAGGAGAGGAGGTTAAGGACTATAGGGTAGAAGGGGGAAGGGAGAAGGAGGATGGGAATTAGGAGAGGTTGAGGAAAATAGAAAGAAGAATGGAAAAAACTGAGAGAGAGGAAAAAAGGAACAATATAGTTATGAAAGGTATAATATTGGAGGGGAAAAATTTGGAGGAAGGTGTACAAGGAATGCTAGATAGAATAGATGCGAAGGTACGGGTAGAAGAAGTAAAGAGTATAAGAAGGGATGATGGAAGGAGGGACTAAATGGCGCTGGTGAAATTGAGGAATAGGGAAGATAAGAGGGATGTTATGTTGAAGAAAAGGCAATTATATGGAAGTGAACAGAGAATAGAAGATGATTGGACACGGGAATACAGGAGCATGCAGTATAAGTAAAGGAAAATAGCGAAAGAGGAGAAGAGGAATGGAAAGAGCACGTGGGTAAAGTATGAAGAAATAAAAATACAAAATATATGGTGGGATTGGGATGAGG
>WSXT02068692.1:0-12386 GCA_011762715.2 Neuroterus valhalla | reverse complement strand
CCGAGCGCGAAGCGCGAGGTGTAAAAAAACCGAGCGCGTAGCGCGAGGTAAATACATTATCGAGCGCGAAGCGCGAGTTCCGAATAACGCGCGTCGTAGGCGCGCTCAAACTTGCGAGCGAAGCGAGCCGCGCGCCCAGCGCGCTATGAGAATGTGCCCGCGCTGCGGGCAGATTTTTTTCCTATATTTTCTCCCTATATTTGTCTTCCAATATTTTTTCTTTGCAATATTTCTACATTCCAGTAGCAGATCCTCTATTCACCCTTTTCTTCCTTTCCCTTTTCTTTCCGTATTCTACAATTTCTTATTTCTCCTTCAACTCTTCCTTTCTCTCCTAGTCCCTCGACACAGCCCTTACCAGTAACTCTTCACTCTTTCCTTCTCAAATCCACCATCTATCTTGTATCTTAATTTTCTCATTCTTCACCTACGTTTGCTTTCCTTTCTTTTCCTCCTTTCCTCTGAATCCGATGTTTTTGTCATGTCCAATCATCCTCCATTCTTTCCGGGGTTTCATATAATCTCCTATTCTTTTCCATTATTTCTCTCTCATTTTCCGACTTATCTATTCGCAAGGGCTTATTTTTCCATGCTCCTTTTCCCCTCTCCCTCTCCTCCCTCACCCCCTGTTTTGCTTGGATTTGTATTCCTAATCAATTTGTAAAACTTAATTCACTATTTATCATACCATATATATATAGTATATGGTTTCTGTACTCCCCATTCTACTCTCAAACTCTTTAACCTCCTTTTTAGACTCACCCTGGTTCAGTCTGCATCTCTTTTACTAAGTTTCGCTCTACTATTTCCTATTTCATTTCTTACCTCAGCCATGTCCTTTCTGATCCTTGTTTTGTTCCCCCTCCCTTCTCTTATCTTCTCTCCTTCATCTTCATTATCTCTATCATTTTCTTCCTCATTTATAATAAACTAACATTTTCTCCCTTCTCTGCCCCTTGTATGTAACTTTTCCTTCCTCTTCTCCTCCATCCTTTTTTTTTATTCCTATCTTTTTCCGGAGAAAGTGTTGTGTGTGTTCTCTGACTTCTTTTAACGTTCAATCATACTTACTTATCCTTACTACTTCTCTTCTCTTTCCTCACTGGTTCCCTAAAATGCTTGTTGATCAAACTGCTTTCCTCTATTAAAACAGTTCGAAAGTCTTTACATCTAGGTCCAAGCTAACCTCCTAACCCAACTGAATCCATCTACAAGTATCACTGATTCTTTCCACTTCCATGAGGAAACGAAAGTCCTGGTAGCATTCTCTTTCATTATCTTACAAATCAATCACTGGCGTTTACAATTTCCTTTGAAATTACTTCTCATTCTTATAACTCCTTCTGTTTAGATTTTATCCTTTCTGTCTCTGACAACTATCTTCGATTTACTGTTTCCATCCTGATCCTGAATGTTGAACTTTCCGGAATAGGCTTGCTTTTTCTAGAAAACACACATAGGCATTTCTTATTTCACCAAGCATTTCTAGTCTCCCTTCCTACAATCAAAGTACTGCACACTTCAGATGCAGTCTTGCAGAGGCTATTCAGCACCTGCACAGTGCACCTCCTTTATTTTGTTTGTCCAATTCCGTCTGCCAGTCTCCTGCATGATTACCCAGATATTGACACAAATTCTCCTGATATACTATTTGTACTTCTGACGTTCGCAAATTCTCCGTTCGAAATCGGGTCTGCTTGATAAAATCCATTGTCTTCTGATTTCCACTTTCAACCTAATCGCGTAAATCTAGAAGGTTTACATTAATACTTCTGGACATGCTGTTTTTCTTCTTATTCATGATAAGACCGTCTTTTTGGCTACCATGTGATTTATTATCTGATCGTGACCAAAGTTTGAGCTCGTTTTTCATCGTTTCCATCTCAAGTGCTCTCTTGTTCCCTGGTACAGAAAGATGATCTAGTTCCCCTACGCGAATTGTATTCCGCAATTACTAATTCTCAAGATCATTGGCCACTCCAGCATTTCGAACACCATTCTTTTTTATCGATTCGAACTTTTCCAATATCTCCAAAGTATACATTTTGCGAAGAAGACAAAATAATAACAAAATCTGAGGCTTTAAGTCTCTAATCAATAGCTTTTGCCGCCAGTAAAACTTCGAATAGGATACTTAAGTATGCGTCGAAACCGGTCGCTATGTTATTTTTGCCCGCACAACACCAACATCTAAGATATATTCCCGGTGGTCTTCTACGATTCCTATATTCCTTGCAAGACTATGCTCACCACAAAATTCGCGATTTACTTCACGGGAAATCACAGTCCACTGATATAAACTGGCAGGTTCCATGTGTGAGATCAGTGAGAATGCGGTTGTACGCTAAGGGAGCAGACCACGCGAGTCAGCGCTGCTGACGACACTTATCGCGCCTTCTACTTATCGACGTATCCAGACACCGCCAGAGTTCGAAATGAAAACGTGAATAATAATTGCCTGATAAGATATTCAAATAGTTCTGGCATATACTATCTCCAAATGCACCAATCCTACAGATAAACAAGTGTGAAATTATTTATAAATATGAAAATGTAGATAATATTAATGAATCTGCCAATTTAGGAATAACAAAGCTTCAAACTGGATTCTCTTTCAATATATGTTTACATACATTTCTAAAGTTATCAAATCTACACCATTTTACAATTTCAGAAGGAATTTACAAATTCATCACATTCGCAATTGAACAATTTCTAAAATTAAGTCGGCGATTAATGAATTTGAAAATTGCAAAATCACTGTATTTGCAATCCTGAGGTTTTTTAACTGGCTCGTCTGTGAACTTGTTTCAAATTTTCCTCAATCATCTGATCACTGGATTATAAATTCCGAAATTGCTTAAGTCACCACATTTGCAATCTCGAAATTTTGAACTGGCTTGTCTTTAAATTTGTTCATAATTTTCCTAAGTTACCTGATCTACTGGATTATGAATTTTGTAATTCGAAAATTCATTTCATGTGCAATACTATACAATTTTTGAACTGGATCTCTCTACACATTTTTCCGTGAACTCAAGATTCTATTAGTCACCAATAAATAAATATCAAAATTGCAAAATTACGATATTTGCGATTTCAAAATTCATTTTCTGGCGACTAATAGAATTTAGAGTTCACAAAAAAATGTGTACGAGTTTAAGTCCAAAAATTGTACAGCATTGCACATGAAATAAATTTATTAATTTCAAAATTTTTAATTCAGTGATCAGGTAACTTAGAAAAATTATAAACAAATGTACAGACTAACCAGTTCCGAAATTTTAAGATTGCAAATGTGGTGACTTTAACAATTTTAGAATTTATAATTCATTGATCAGATGATTCAGGGAAATCCGAAACACATTTACAGACGGGCCAGTTAAAAAGTCTCAGGATTGAAAATATGGTACTTTTTCAGTTTTGAATTTCACTTATTGGTGACTAAAAGGATTCAGAGTTTCCGAAAAAATGTTTAAGAGTTCAAATTCAAAAATTGTACAGTATTGCACATGTTACAAAATTGTTAATTACAAAATTTATAATTCAGTGATCATGTAACTTGGGAAAATTATAAACAAATTCACGTCTAATAGCAGACGATGTCGGCGAGACTTGTTCAGCAACAGCGAGACCGGTCACCACAAAATTCGCGATTCACATCGCGGAAAAGCACAGTCCACTGAGAGAAACTGACAGGTCCTGTTTGTGAGGTCAGTGAGAATGTAGTTGTACGCCAGAATAGCAGACCACGCGACTCAGCGCTGCTAACGACACTTATCGGGGCTCTCACTTATCGACGGTTCAAAACCCGCCAAAGTTCGGAATAAAAGCGTGAATTATAATTGTCTGAGAAGACATTTGAATAGTTCTGGAAAACACCATCCCCAAAAACACTAATTCTACAGTAAACAAACATGAAATTATTTATAAACATGAAAATGTAGATAATATTCATAAATTCACCCATTTCCGGAATGCAAATGTGTGGCCTTGAGCAATTTTGAAATTTACAGTTCAGTGATCAAGTGGTTTAGAAAAATTATGATCAAACTTACAGACAGGCCAGTTGAAAAATCCCAGGATTGCAAATATATATTCTGCAATTTTGGAATTGATTTATTGGTGACTAAAAGAATTTAGAGTTAACGAAAAAATGTGTAGGAGATCCAGTTCAAAAATGGTACAATATTGCACATGTTATTAATTTGTGAATTCCGAAATTCATAATTCAGTCATCAGATGATTTAGTGGAATTATAAACAAATTCACAGACGGGCCGGTTCAAAAATTTCAGGATTGTAAATGTGGGTAATTGGGCAATTTTGAAATTTATTGCACAGCGAATGAGAAGGGACGCTAGTTCGATAATTGTGCACTTGCAAATGTGATAAAATTGTCAATTTTGAAATTCATTATCCAGCGATCAAAAAATTTTGTGAATTTATGAACAAATTTGCAGACGGGCCAGCTTACAAATGTTAGGATAGCAAATAATATATGGTCAATTTTGCAATTTGAAAATTCTTTTCCTGGTGACTAAAGGGATTTGGAGTTCACAAGTAAATGTGTAGGAGATCCAGTTTCAAAATTGTACAATATTGCACATGCAATAAATTTATCAATTTCAAAATTTATAATTCAGTGATCAAGTAATTCATGAATACTATAAACAAATTTGCAGACGGTCCACTTTATAAATTTCAGGATTGCAAATGTAGTGAATTTGGGAATTTAGATTCAGTGATCAGATGATTCAGGAAAATTATGAACAAATTAACAGACAGGCCGGTTAAAAAATCTCAGGATTTAAAGTATGGTAATTTTGCTTTCTTGAAATTCGTTTATTGGTGACTGAAAGAAGTAATAGTCCAGAAAGAAATGTGCAGGGAGACTAGTTCAGAAATTGTTCAATTGCAAATGTGATAAATTTGTCAATTACTTCTGAATTATGGAATGGGGCAGATTCGATAACTTTGGAAATGTGTATATACATATATTAGCAGAGAATTCAGTTCGAAGCTTTGTTATTTCTAAATTGGTAGATTTATAAATTTTATCTACATTCTCATATTAATACAAAATTTCACATTTGTTTATCTTTAGAATTGGTGCATTTGTAGATATTATATGCCAAAACTATTTAAATGTCTTCTCAGGCAATTATAAATCACGTTTTCATTTCGAACTTTGGCAGGGTCTGGATACGTCGATAAGTAAGAGCCTCGATAAATGTTGTAGGCAGCGCTGACTCGCATGGTCTGCTCTTTCGTCGAACAACTACATTCTCACTAAGCTCACACATGGGACCTGTCAGTTTATATCAGTTAGCTATGCTTTTCCGCGAAGTGAATCGCGAATTTTTTGGTGACCATTGTCTTGCAAGGAATCTAGGAATCAAAGCTGATCACCGGAAATTATCTAAGATGTTGGCGTTCTGCGGCAAAAAATAAAATAGCGACCCAGAAAAAAATGAATGTGAAAGTCAGTGCCGTACCTATCAAAGAAATTTTTTAAGTCGAAACTGTCCGACGCGCTCAATATCCAAATAACAATTGATCTGCGAAGGGAAGAAGATTTACCACAAAGAACCAGGCTGGATATGGATCTTGGAAAATTAGAGCGCACTATTCCATTCGAAAGATCCTGACGAAGGTGCACCCTTAGTTGGCAAGGTAGTCTCAAATCTGATCTAGACCTGATGTCAAGCTTTATGCCTAAAGGAATCACGTATCAAAATCCAGTCGATCAAAACATATCTTCATTTCGACTAATACCCTGTCTCCCAACAATTTAAGAGTGCCTGGCAGTTGTTATTGCAGATGAGGTTTAATCTCATTGCAACAAGGAGAATGACTCAAGCGAAGCACAGGAAGGAAGTTGTAAAAACTCGCGTGCAGCAAAGATTCAGTCGTCATTAACACTTGAGTCGTGACGCAAGCTAGGAGAGATGAAAGCAGGGCCGGCGAAAGTTGTGAGGTGAGTAGGGAAGTTCCCCCACTCGAAAAATCAGCCAGGAATGATATTTTTCTTCAAAAACGGTCCTAATTTAACTTTCTGACGGTTTTCCCCCACTCCGGCAAGAGCTGTTCCGCCGGCAATGGATGAAAGAAACTTGAACATGGTTTACATCGGCCAGAAGCAGGCATTTGCATTGGTACCACATCACACAAAATTGCATTTCCTACGGATTCGGAATACCTGATAAATTTGTCAGTCGTCAACTCACATACTTCCTGTAAATGGGTGACCCTTAGCTGTACATTAGTCATAACGAAGAAATGGGATAAATGATTCATGTCAGAAATAATTTCCCAAATGTCATCCTTGTGGAGTTTGGAATAGATGAATTCGAAAGATTGCATTTGATTAATAGACAATTATCACCCGCAGAATGGGAGAACAAACATGGGGACCATGTACAGGAGATGGCCAAATGTGAGTCGCAAAAATATCTGGGTATTCAAGATTTGAAGAGTATTCAGCATACAGTAGTAAGGGAGAGCGTCAAGACTGCCTTTATTACAAGATTAAAATTGTTTCTGAGTCTTCTCAACTCGTTTCATGACATCAGGGTTATTAACACCCAAGTCATCCTGATTTACATCAACCCATTTGGGCTTATTAAATGGTAGAACGCTGACCGCAAAAGGATAAACAGAACCATTAGTGTTGGAATGAATAAGCATCATATGCACCGCGAGGATTCGGTGATTGGACCGGGAGTTCTACCACGACATAGAGGAGGTTGGGGTGTTTTTGATGACATGCAACTGTGAATGGCACAAGTTATACAGTAGCGGAACTATTCTTACAGCATCAAGATATTGCGCTTCACAACACCATCTGTGAAGCAGATTTAGATTGCACGCACTTGGACTTGTCCTTAGCAATAGCCTTGGATATTAGGACAGTAACCATAAAGAGATTATAAACGCAGTAATTCATCATGGCCAGCAACCAAAAACCTTAGATTGATGAAATAGAGACACAGTACAGAATGAGTAGTTGCGATACGGGACAGGTTTATTAGAACCAGAAACTATAACAAACACGTGTTACATCAAAACGTGGTTAGTCGATGCCGATTGTGTGGAAATACAAACGAATCCATCGAGAGCGTTATTGATGGTAGTGGCCTGATGTCTCGAAGAAGTACACGTACAGACATAATAACGTAGCGGACATTTTAAATCAACAACTTGCCCTAAACACAGGACTCCAACGAAATGAATGCCTCCTTACAAATTCATTTTAGTGCTGGTTGTAGAAAACTCAGAATGTATGTTATCCTGGAATGTAACTTTCCAGACGAATCGTTTGGTTCAAGCCAATTGACCCGATATTGTGATGCGTGAAGCAAACAGTTGAAAGGCCTAGATCATAGGCATAGCTTGTTCACCTTCCTAGGATTTTTGAGCAACCTAGACAACTGATAATCATGACGCAAACGAATGAAACAATTCTGATATTTGGATTTTATTTGAATGATCAGTGATATCGCTTCTCTTCTTCGATTCGGCGCTCCTTCCGCTCAGCATGCTATCGGGCGTTGATGTGCTTCTCAAGCATCCTTCAGGAGGAGAAGTTGGTAATCCCAAACATTGTTATAAATGTAGACCAAGGGTGCCCTCAATGCCACATAACTCATCCTCAGCTCGAAGGGTTATCGGAAGATCATGAGACCATGGACTGCCGTATGTCACTGCAATCAGCAGAATCTGGTCACCTGCGCACTCGTAAGTGCTGGCCAGGTCTATGGGTGTTGGCACATGTTGAGATTCCTCCAAGACTCAGCATTTGTCCAGATATTGTTCAAAGATGCCCTGACTGACGTCAAACTTCCTCTTTGCTCGCAGGGTCATAAGTAAAAATAGAAATATTGACTGTCGTACGTTGCTGCAACCAGCAGTTTCTGGCCACACACAAACTCCCGAACCCTGCGAAATTACGGGTGTCAGCGCCAAATGAGCTTCTCCCAAGGCTTGAGCGTTCGTCTAGATATAGACCAAGACAACCCTGTTTGCCGTAGAATCTACTCGTAGCTCGCAGCGTTTTCGAGAGACCTTAGGACGATTTACTAGCGTACGTCGCTGCGGCCAAAAGTTCTGGTTACCTACGAACTCCTGAGCCCTCGCCCAGTTGCTAGAAGATCATGATCTCCCCCCAGGCCTCGTCATTTGTCAAGATATTGTTCAAAGGGGCCCTCCCGTACAACTCTCCCTTTGCTCGCAGGGTTATCAGTGAAGTATAGGAATATTGACTGCCGTACGTTGCTGCGACAAGCAGCTTCGGGCCACCTACAAACCACCAAACTCCGGCCAATGATGGTGGTGTCAGCGCCAAATGAGCTCCCTCCAAGGCTTAGGCGTTCGTCTGAATATAGACCAAGACGACCCTGTTTGCCGTAAAATCTACTCTTAGCTCGCAGCGTTTTCGAGAGACCGTAGGACGATTGACTACCGTACGTCGCTGCGGCCAGCAGGTTCTGCTTACCTCCGAAGCCTCGAGCCACGGCCAGGGGTATGAATGCCAGCACCAAATGGGCTTCCTCCAAAGCCTCCAGAAAATGAAGACGATGAGAACTCCCTGACGGAAAATTTGCGGTTGAAGTCGTCTCATGAATTTGCGAGAGTTGGAACTAGATAGCCATGTTTTGTATCTATATTAGGATCAAAAGGGCAGAAGAAATTAGAATAGCAGTTATTTTTCCCGAGACTTCCTTTTAAAGGCACTGCTTTTTAACTAGGTAGTCTTTTAAACTTGCAGGTGACAGGTATTGAATAAAGACAATAAAGAGGAATGTGAATGATACTGGTAGTCAATCAGAAGGCAAACGCATCAAACACGTATTGCATTGTAAAAAAATTCTCAGACCATCAGGTAGTAGGTGACTCAAACACCGTAAAGTACCTTTTAACACCGTAGATAGAGAACCTTGAACAACAGCATACACTCAACCTTGTACCCTTCCAAACTCCTTCGCTAGGAATTTTCGACTTTGTTTTAAATCCTCAACACATTCAACTCATGAGACACTTAGCTTCCGTTTCTAGTACCGATAACGATGATCATTGTTTATTATTGTGCTGACTTTTTCTGGGTCTAGTGAAGGAAGAAAGAGAAATCTTGGGAGGAGAAGTGGCGTTAAGTAAAGTGTTTGAGGGCGAAGGAATAAGTAAGAGTGAATCAATATGTGTAGCTTGTAGGATTGATTTGAAAACTGAGGAAATCGGGTAAGGAGAATTTCGAGGTTAGGAATATTGTCGGAGGAAGGAGCGTGTTTTCACGTAGGGATAGTGTCAATTCAATGTGAGGGATGTATAAGAAAGAAGGGACAGCGAAAAAGTGTAGTTCAATTTTTGTCAGATGCAGAATTCGAGGTGTTGATGTTGTCCTTAGGTGTTGAGAGTACGATAGACAAGGGGGATCATAAGTGAGTGGAAAGGAGAGTGCCTGAAAGGGTACAGTTTACTTGGTTGTCGAGGTAGACACCAGGCACGCTAGTCGGGAAAAGTCTCCATGTTGCCGAAGAAGCTAATAGAGGGCGAGAAAAGACAGACTACAGAACAGCACACTTATGAAATGGCAGGAGCAGGGGATTCCTTTGATAAGTAGCTTCAAACCACCAGTAGTGGATGCGGAAAGTTGGAGGATAGAAGGAAAGTAAAGGACAATGGATATAGGGAATGTGTGAAATGGAAATCAGCAGAAAGGTAAGGCAACAGACAACATCTAAAAAAACGGTCCAGGAATGATAGTTCAGAGGGAATGAATGCGCTTGTTGAAGGATGAACGGAGGAAATGGTTAAAAAGCTAAAGGACGTCCTGAATGAAGTGATAAACAGGAGGAAGAAACAAAGAAACAAGGAAAACGAGTGGAGGAAGAAGTTGGAAAAATGAGTAGCAAGTGGGAGAAACGGGAGCATATTCAAAAACGGGAGCATATATGAAGGCTAGAAGAGGAGGAGGTATAAAAGGATGTGAAAAGTATTGAGGGTGAGCAGATTGAGAGTCTGGAAGAGAGGAGAAAAAAGATAAGGTTGCGTGAAAGGGGGTAAAAAATCAGAACGCGGGAGAAAGAATAATGCGAAGGGGTCTGACAAGATTTAAAAAGAGAGAACTCCAGAGAGGAATCAAAGAGTCCATGACACGGAGGCAGAGAAAGAGAAAGTGAATGATCAAGCAGAGAGCATGTATAGAGAAAAGGAACCTTCCAATGTATGCTGAGAGCAGAGGGAGCAAGACAGGATAGAAAGATAGGGAAAGATAGTGAGGAAGAGAAAGAGGTGGGTTTCGAATAAGGGAAGAGAGACTAAATAAAGGGAAAACAAGTGGAGAACAAAAAAGAGGACTAAGTTTAGCTTTCTGAGATGTGTTAGGGTGCGAAAGACCGAAGGGTTTTTAGGGCGGGGATGGAAGAGCTGACGGGAGGAAAAGGAAGGTTCAGGGGTTGATAATGGGAAAATTAAGGTGCAGAAGGAAGACTTGTTGATAAATCCTCTATCCAATAAGGACTTGTGTCAGAAGGAATGGAAACTGGTCGTGCTATTCGTGGATTTCAACGCAGTATTTGGCACTGTGAACAGGAGGGTGCCATAAAGGTCCATGGAAGGAAAAAGAGTTGATGGACGATTGATGGTTATGTAAAAATTGATGTGAAAATAAGTCTTCCTATGATATTCTGTTTTATTTCCTTTTAGAAAAGTTATATTCAGGAATGTCCAGTAATGTTTGAAAGGGTATATCCCTGGAAAATGCCGGAATGACAACTTCAGTGTCAGAACTTTTTAATACCCACGTGAGAGTTGAAAAGGCTGTGCTTGACAGGTTGACACTACGTTTGAAAGCAGGAAATCCGCGCAGAAAAGAGCTGACGCCACTTCGTCACCTATGAATTAGGAATATGTCATTAAACTATATCTCTTAGAATCTTACAAAAAATTTGACTTTTCTGTAGGCAATCTAGTGATTTTCTCGAAAATTGAAACGTTATCAGAAACGTTAGGTTCTTTCCAAAAAAATCTTTTTCGCTCAAAAAGCCAAAACCTTCTTTGAATCTTGTCTATTATCCTTATTTAGTTGAGGGTCTGACTTTTTAATATGTCTCTTCTTTTCAAGAGAAGATTCTAAAATTCATTACAATTTGAGTGATTGGGAAAAACTGACTGTAACAGAATGGGTGGTAGGGAATGAAAATTCAAAATGAACAAGAAAAAATTTTTAGATAGAAAAGTAATTCCCTATTCAATTGAATTCGGACTGAATTCAAAAGAATTTATGGACTTCAACAAGAATTGATTCAAATGCTCCATAATTCAAGGTGAGTTTGTAAGACTTAGAAGTGAAATAAAAAAGTCAACAAAATAAGGCAGAATGAAATGAATTTACAGATTTAGAGTTGATTCAGATAAACAAAGTTGAAGTAAAATTTTCGTATAAATACAAATGAATTAGAAAAAATATCAAATACTCAATTTTTGGTGAGATTTGAGTAAAATTGGAAGAATTTAGAGGACCTCAAAAGATTCGGATGAGAATTCGGAAAAATAAAAAAAAAACGTCAACAGAATTGAATTATTTGAAAAGTTTCAGAATTATTGGAATTTATTATTATTTATTAATATTGAATTATTTAAAAGTTTTCGATTTTTCGCGCAACTCCCTTGAAATGCGGAATTGCGAGTAGTCACGTCCGTTTATGGCAAGACGAAGGACAGCTCTCTGACAGTAGTGCAAGGAAGTATTTGTCAGACCGACTCTGTACGTTTGTACATAATGAAACGATCAATTTTCAAAGCCTTCTTGACATTTTTATAACACCTTTTGTGCATTTACAAACCTGTCAATTTTCAGTTAGTTTAATAACAATTAGGAAGACATTATTATAGAGAACGTTCAGCAGGATGTTCTAATTAATTGATAGATGTTTGCATTCTCTGTGATTATTCTGATTCTTTTCAAATTCTCTTTAATTCTCCCGAATTTCCAGATTCTGAAAATTTTTTCGAAGCAGCTGAATAACTTAAGAATAGTTAGGAATAATTTTTGAAATTGAAAATATTTTCAAGTTTTGTTTATCCCTGTTGATTTCACTAAATTCCTCTCAATCCTATCGAATTATTTCCAACTCTGTTTGTTCTCTAGACTTTCTTGGTTTCCAATCCCTCCTTATCCCTGATCATTCAGATTATCTTTGAATATACCAATTTTTATAATTTTCTCTTGATTATATGGATTTCTTCCGATTTCTTATAACTTCTTCAAATTTTTATTTTGTCCTTCTGAATTTTCTTAAATTCTCTTGAATAGAACATTTCATAATTTAATTTTCTGTTTATCTGAATTTGAGCACGCATTTGTGAAAAGTGTAATCAGGACTTGGT
>WSXT02068681.1:0-12386 GCA_011762715.2 Neuroterus valhalla | reverse complement strand
GTGACAAAAAGCAAGTTTAATCTTGCTTCTCTTCCACCTACAACCGCAGCAGCAAGGCAGCATTCATTCCGAACTTATCATCAGATTTAAACTTAGTGTGGTGTTCCGAAAAATCCAGAAGAATGAGGATGGAATAGAAGTACGACTGGTCTTACTCCAGTTACAACGACACAAGATCCTGCTCCTGAGGCTCTTCTCTAATTCATTTCCTGCAAATGCAAAAATGGATGCGGCTCATCATGTGGTTGAAGGAAGGCGGGGCTGAAATGTTCAATCATTTGCATGAACTGCAGCGGGGAGGACTGTGAAAACGTTACCGATGTTTTGAGCGACTTCGAGGAAGAAGAATGAGGGGAAGAAATTAAAGCTACCATCAGCTACCTCTCGAATACTGAGGAAGAAGAGGATGCGGGTGAAGAAGAAGAGCCACAAGAGAAGGATTACACAAAAGGAGTACAACAGGGTCCATCAAGAATTTCAAAACGAAGAAAGGTTACCAGATCACAAACATCAGAATAACTACATCAATGGTTTCATCCGAAAATCCATCCTTCGATCAATACATTCATCAATCCACCCATCCATCCATATTCATCCCTTCATCTATCCATCTGGATTAGGCCTAATAGGAAAACCACAAGAAAAAAAACGCGCCATTTACTTTACCTCATGGGTGGTGTGGAAATGAGTACAAATAAAAATAATAATCATTTTTAATAACATTATCATAAAAGAATTATGATAATAATAATTTTTTTATATAATAATTAAAAGAATAATAATAAAGTTCAATATTAAATCATTATTAACTTCAATTTCAGGTGATAATCCGTCTTTTATGCAGTCTCTACAAATACTCTACACATTATATGGCACATAACTCTGAAAATATTTATTAAACAAAAAATTGATTTTTACAGAAGTTGTAGCGAATTTCGTCTACTATAATTTTTATTCAAATTTTTCTCTTTTAAGATGCACCAAACAGGAGATATTTAGAAAAAAATTATTTTAGGGCTCCATTTTCTAAGATGGCAGCGAATGTAAGAGGGGGGGAGAGGGGGGGTTAAAACTTAGTATGTTTTTCAGGATGAAGCAATATACTATTTCACCAATTTTCAACTCTTCTGGAATTTTTCCCAGGTAAAAATCCATATTGCCTGGGCTACTATGAGTTGATATGCTTTATGATCCAATCTTTATATTCGTTTTACTTTAAGTTATCAGCGATTGCAAAATGGCGATTTTATTATGTTTCCTTGGCAGTGGTGGGCACTAGCAAATTTCCAGGCAAGGGTTGCGATTTCAAGGGCTTTATTTATGTTTTCGAGGTCTCTCAATCAAAATTTCGTGGTTATCCTGTCAAACTCTGGTCTGATTTTTTTTAAATCGCGATTGTTTAAAGAAATCATAAAAAAAATTTTTCCGTTCCGGAATATGTTTTTTTTTCTCGCAAATATAAGTTATTTCAGAAAGAAAACACCTCTTGCAATTTTCACGTGAAATGCATTGTTCAAAAGTTATAAATTTTTAATGGTCGAAAATTTTACGTCTTTCTTTGACAACTTTGCCAATGAGGAAAAAAAAGGTTTCCCATGTGAGGAAACGCCAAATTTCCGACCATAAAAAATTCATAACTTTTGAACAATGTATTTCACGTGAAAATTGCAAGGGGTATTTTCTTTTTAGAAAAACCAATGAACCATTGCGATTCCAAATAAATCAGACCAGGATGTGACCGGATAACCAAGAAATTTTGATTAGGAGACCTCGAAAAAATAAATTGCAATCGCAATCTATTGCAAAAATTTGCAATAGATCAAAAGTTTCCAACATACAAAGTTGACGAATAACGTTGAATCTTCGACCTTAAAAAATTGATAACTTTTAAACAATGCACTTTACGTAAAAATTGCAGGAGATCCTTTTTTCTTAAAATAATCCATATTTGCTAAAAAAACATTTCCGCTCGAAAAAAACATTGTTTAACTATTTGTTTAAACAATTGCGATTTAAACAACATCTAACCGGAATCCGACCGGATAACCTCTAAATTTCGATTCCGCGACCTCAAAAACATAAATAAATGTCATATAAGCCCTTGCTTCTTTCAGGAATACTCTACTGTCACCAGCGCCCCTCCAGGTTTCCTATTTTCACAGTGTTTGAGCCAGGGTTGTTGCGGATGCGAAAATTTTGACATCCGCGGACGCGGATGCGAATGCAGATTTTTAGAATTTGAATTCCGCGGATGCGGATGCGATGCAGTTGTCTGAATTCATGCGGAACATCCGCAATCGCGGATGCGGATGCGAATATTTGCAACACTCCTGGTAAAGATGGGTCCTTCAGACGTGACCTTAGAACTGATAGCACCATAATTTTCATCCCTTCTCCAGATCGAAAAGCAGAATTGCAGATATACTTGTTGGCCACTCCCGGGTAGCAGATCGACATCCGCATCCGCGAAAACTCCGCATCGGTTGATGCGGATGCGGATGCAGATGTCTTAATTCATGCGGAACATCTGCAATTGCGGATGCGGATGCGAATATTCGCAACAACCCTGGTTTGAGCTGCCGTCTTTTTCTCAGTGGTAGGCGACTGGGGTGGCCTTATATCTTTGCCAACTCTCTCCATGGATTTCACTCTCCTGATTTTTTCTTTGAGATTATCTCCGAGTAAATATTGACCTATTTCACACTTACCTAATGTGTCTTTAATCGGAATTGGCATCCCAGAAATTATATAAGCTCTGCGCGATTGAGATCTTTCTGGGTTTGCCATAACATTGTAATTGCTTTTTCCAAACATGGGAGAGAGCATAGGGATGATCTCATCATTCAACACAGGAGCTTAGTTTGGGCAGTTTCTTTTTTGAGGTCCACTTTTTCGACAATATCTCATCTCGATGAAGCCTTGTGAGTAGCGTCTGTTTTTAGGGTGTCTTCGGATCAGAGGTGTCTAACGTGTGAGCAACCGTGTAAATTACTGTCTCTTGTCAATCCCCTCTCGTACCACCTTGTATGCGTTCATGCAGTAAGCGCCACGTGGGAAGGGGTCCTCGGCAGCCGAGCTGTATGAACATTGCGCGCAAGTAGGCGTGGTTAGGCGTAGTCAGACGAAGCTCGTGGCAAAACGAGAAGAGGATTCTCGATGAAGCACTCGGAGAAGGGAAAGAGAGGAGAAGCGCGCCAACCTTGCGTTGGACACCTCTGCTTTGAATAGATCCCTGCCGATAATTTTTAGCAAGGCCTCATCCGTGACAGACTTAAATTGTGAATCTTTACCATCTGTGTCCAGTTGTTCGGCATCCAGGATGCTTTTACTTCCCAAAGATGAGGCAGGAGTCTGCTCATCAAGATTTGCAGGGCTCTGTAAGAGCAGCGGAACAGATGTCTGGAACATGTCTGCCAGAGGGGGTCCACTTGTGGTCCCTCCCATTGGAGGTGTTCGTCCGGGACTAACTCTCACAGGGGTTCGCTTTTACTGTTACAACTCGAAGAGTCTCTTGTAAAGCACCTGTCCCTTGAATGGCGACCTGCAAAGAGGGAGAAAAGTTCAATCTCTTTGACTTTATTGGTTTCCCATCTTACGTTCCCAATGAGCTCGAACCGAATATTTGCGGCACACGTCCCACCTTATGTGTACGAGTTTGGGCGCAGAGTAAATTTAGCTCAATATGAGGCAAACTTTAATTGTTACTAACGAGACAAATCTTTCCTTGCAATCGAGTTGCGTCAATTTCGGTCGCCATCTTTCTCTCGCTGGCGATCCGGCGAGTAGCTCATGGTGCGGCTACGGTGACTCTTAGATTCTCCATCTTCTTTAACCGCTTCAATACATCTAGCATGAGATCTTTTTCATCACGCTTACTTTTCTCCGATTTTTCCATGATTTCAACAGAAATATTTATACAAAAAAACACTCGGATGATGGAAGAAGCTGGTCTGATTCGTCTGGCACACAAAACGATGATGAAGGAAAAAGCACACGAGCGACATCTCTAGGGAGCATAATTGTAATCATTAGAACGACTCAAGAATATGTAACGCAATCTGAAGAAAGACCCCTAAGCGGTCAAACGTAATTTTAGAGGAGAAGCAGGAGAAGTGGCGACGGGCCGATAGGACTCTCCCGAACGACAATGTTTAGACGCTTGTACTGGATAAATTATTATTGATGGGATTTTTTAACTTAACCACCTTAAAGAGCAAGTTCAAATCTACGTAGGGCATTAAAAATCAGAGAATCGATTTTTGGCCGCTTAGGGGTCTTTCTTCAGATCGCGTCACATATAAGCAATGTTTGTGAATATTGAAAATGATTCCGAAAGATGCTTCTGAATAAATTTAGAATCAATTTTCAAAATGTATTAGAACTATGGTTCTGATCACATGGCGCCAAAAGTTACTGGATTAATTATTCCGGCTTATTTACTGCTTACAATTCAAACATGACCTCAAAGAGAAGAATTTTGAATCCTAGTAAAATGGTGATTCAAACGAGGAACTGTTTTCTTACACCAAAGAAGAGCTTTTGAATCAAAAGAAATCTCGTTCGATCGAGGAAACTTTTCTTTGGCTGAAAGCCAATTTATATATATCAATGAGAACATTTCTCTTTTTGCTGAATTTAATTCGTCGTTTGGAGACTAAATTCTCGTCCTAAATTTGGACACCACCAGAATGTTCGTTCTTAAGATTTTAAACAAAAATTATAACCTAACGATATGAAGTTGACCGAATCCATTTCGAATTATAAAGACCATGCAGGATTGCGGGTGACATATTCAGGATTGTCTTGACAATAAAACGTCCTTTTGTACATTGTTATTCAGAATACTTGCATATTTTAACATTCCTACAAATATTTTTAGCAATTTTGAGGGGTTAACAGTTTTCTGACATTTTCACTCCATAAACGGTGTCGTTTATTGTTTTATTCGTTTGACAAATTATTTTAAAATATTAAATAGGTTAAATTGTATGAATTCAAATAATTCTTTTCTCACAAAAAAAAACAGTTTGTTTACTGGAAACTTGTAAACTTGTAAAAAGTGGTCCCATTGTCAAGACAACCTTCTAGTTGCGTCCCGCTGACAATTTAGGGCTACCTGAGTTCCGTCCCGAAACCACTCTCCCACTTCACCACCAAATGAAATAAATGGAGTAAGGGGAGGAAGAGGTAAGACAGGTGTAAGAAGGGGCACTGATCAAATTTCTGGGAAACGTGGCAGTTCGTACGTGGACTCTAAATGAAATTTAGAGTGTTTAAGTTTTCCTCATTATTGATTATTCTTCAATATTTTATAGTGAATTTTTTCTCGTTCTGCAAACTTGTTAATGTCAAAGAATTTTCTATTTACTCTAGAAACAATTGGTTGTAAATGATGTATAAAAAAACTATAAGCATTCCGAACATAACTGTTACTCATTTATTCTGAATATTTTTTACTAATTTCTGTATTGTTCTACAAAATTCTTGATTGGAAAAACATGACAAAAATATTCCCTCAAATATGTTTAATATTCATTTTTTTATTCAGAAAAAAATCTTTTTGACTAATAAGTCACTCCTTTATAGAGCATGATTCGCGAAATTCTTGATTGTAAAAAAATTGGGAAACTTTTTTCTAAAATTTGTTCAGGAAAACATTGTATAATATGGCAGACATTTTTTCCGACTTTGAAAATATTTATCAATGTTTAATGAATTTTTGATTGTTTTGAGCTTTTCCCGTTCTTTGATAATTCTGAATATTTTTTGGTCCATTTTTCATAATTCTGAAAATTTTATAATAGTACAGTAGTTTTTCCTTGACTCTAGAAAAGAATGGTTTTGAATGATACGTAGGAAATTTTCAAATGTTTTAGGTTTTTCTCATCATTTATTAATTTGGAATATTCTTTTGAAAAATTTTGTATTGATCTCTGAAAGAAAACATGATAAAAATATATTTTTTGAATTTGTTTACAAATGCATTTGGATATTATGAGTCTTTTTTTCTACTATGGAAAAAATTCATTATAAATGATGCCAAATGGATTTGATTGAGTTTTTAGTTCATCCCATTATTCAATAATTTCGGATATCTTTTTGGCAATTTTTCATATTTGTGAAGATTCTATAGTGTCGAAGTAGTTTCTCTTTGACTAAAGAAAAAAATGGTTGTGAATGAGGTATGAAAAATGTATGAGTATTCTGAGTTTTTTTATCAATGAAAATAGAAAAAAATAATGATAATTGTTTGGTGAATCTCGTATTGATCTGAAAATTTTTTGATTGAGAAAACATGGCAATAAGATTTTATCGAATGTGTTGAGTATGCATTTTATGCTATGAAAGAAGTTTCTTCTTTACCCTAGAATCAATTTGTTATAAACAACATTCAATTAAATACAGAGTGTTTTGAGTTTCTTCCATTATTTATCAGTTTTGAATTTTTTTGTAGTTTCTCTTTCATTTCAGAAAAAAATTCATTTGTAATTATTTATGAAAAATTATTGAGTATTGGATTTTGTAGTGAATTTTTGTATTGTTCTTCAAAATTCTCATTTGGGGAAAAAAATAATTAATTTGTTCGAAAATGCATCTCATAATGCAGTTATGCATTGTGACTTTACAAAAAAATTGTTTATTAATGGTGTTCGAAGAATTTTAAAGGGTTCCGAGTTTTTTTCTAGGAACAATTTGTTATAAATTATGTTTGATGAATTTCGGAATGTTTCAATTTTTTCATATTATTTGTTGGTTTTATTGTTTGGTGATTTTGTATTGGGCTACAATTTGTTGATTAGACAAATACGAAAAAAATGGTTCCTCAAACTTGTCAAAAGTGAATTTTAAATGTGAAAGAAGTTTCTTCTTGATTATTAAATAACTTTGTTATAAATCATGGTAAATGAAAGTTATAATGTTCCAAGTTTTTCCCGTTATTTATTAATTTCAAATATTTCTGAGTGCGCCGAGGAGAGAGGAAAAGAAGGACTGTATGGAAAGGGGTCTCTTGAACCGGCGCGGGACGCAACTCGAAGTTTCACCCTTGGGAAAACTGACCACGGGATGCAACTTGTTCGAACCGGAAGTGTGTACACCTGACTCCATAAAAATTTATTCCTTGACCCATCCCAATTTTCATGAAAAACTGAAACACGGAATTTTCGCGAAAAATCTTTGCTGTTATTGACACATTTTATAGTGGTAAAGAGGAACTAAGAAGGCTATAAATGAGGAAATTAGGATGCGGGATGAAACGGAGTATTTTGAGAGGTGTGGAAAATAAGCTGAAGATTCGCTGAAGTGTTCAAATAGACGCTGGAAAACAGGTTGAGAAAAAATTCAATTATGCTGCACAACTAGGCAAGGCTTAGGGAAGGTAAAGGGATCATTGACAGCATCGATGAACGATGTATGTATATTCCAGTCAATTTGAACTTCGGTCATAATGAATGAAAACTAGTTGCACTGTTGGTGGATTTTAAAGCAGCATTTGAGTCTGTGACAGAGAGGGTATAATTGAGGTCCATAGAAGAGAAAGAAATCTATGAAGGGTTGATAGAGTGGATAGAGAAGATGTTTGTAGAGACAAAGATAAGGATGGAGATGAGAGAAAAGAAAGGAGAGGAATTCTATGCAGGAAGGGGGCTTATATGCAAGGATACCCTCTGATTCCTGTTCCGTTTCATATCCTGTTAGCAGACTTGGGGGGAAGTTGGAAAATGAGTGCGGAAGGAAAACAATTTTGAAACCGGCGAAATATATTCACCAGCGTACGTGGACGATGTAGTTTTAGAAGCTGTTGAATAAAGAGGGATGAGTCCAATGATGAGTGCGTTCGAATGGGAAATTGGAAATTTAATAAAGAGCAAAGAGAGCTATTGCAGGAGTTTTTCTACCTAGCTTTCTCGTTTGAAACAGGAGGAGGCACTGATCTGCAAGTAGGAAAGAGATTGGAATGTGCAAAGAGTGATGGAACAAGTGTAGAGTGTGTAGGGTATTGAGAAGAGGAGGTTTCAAGACGACTAGATGGAAAGAGCGATAGGGAAGAGGAAGTCTGCATAGGCGATTTCTAATGGGGATTATGAGGGTGCTGAGAGAAAAAATAGAGTAAAAAAAGTGATGGTCAAGCAATCAGAAAGATCATAGCATTTAAGTGAAAAAATTAATAGGGGAGAAGAGAGCAGGATCGCTCAAGCGTGTGTCCGGAAGATCATAAATAAAAAAGGATGGGCAACATGGTAACATGATGACATTGAAAATTCGAAAAATTTCGGTGTCAAGATAAAAGAGTTGGTGCGAGATGGTCATGGGGCAGAGCGAGCCGGAATACTTGAAAAAAGGTTTAAAACCATAGCAAACGGAATAGAGTAATGAGATTTAGAATAGGAGAAGAGGTCAGAGGATGTAAATATTTTATGAATAGTGATGAGAATTTTCGTAGAGTATGTAGGTATAGGCAGGAGGGGCGAGTATGGAAGAGAGTACAAAATGAATTCTGGGTAAGAATGATCAAGGTGAGAATGGATAAAGAGGCTGGAAGAAAGGAGAAAGATATAAGGTTATCGGAAACATGAAAAAGCCAAAACATAACCCTTTAAAAGGAAAAAAATAGAAGTAGAGTTGCGGGATTGAACTATAATCCTTATATTGATAGTGTTAAAAGGAAACGGAACCCCCGGGCAAAATCAAAAAGGTAGGAAGCGTCTATAATTAGGGATAATTTTAAGAAAATGCCGTGAAAAATAGTTGATAAAGTATGAATAAGGTTTGAAGATAAGAAAAAATGCTTATTTATATGTTCATGTAATTAAAATGTAAAGACACGCAAACCTCTAAAAGAGTAAGAGTATAAATAGATCAAGATGATGGGACAAAAAGATATTTGACATATATAAATATTTTAATGTTATATGTAGTGGTAACATACTTTTTGTATACACATTTGCGTTCTTTAGAATGATGAATACAATTTTAGGACTCGCAAGCGTACTCTCAACTGCTTTCATAAAAAAATCAAGTTCGATCGTTCGTCAATCGTCATGCCATCATCGCGTGTTCTTGTTCACTGAAATTGAAAACCAATTTGCTTTCACGCCATCTCGATTCATTTTTTGCACCACCCAGGCTCGAAGATTGAAGTCGGTAAGAGTGACAAAGAAAATTCGTCAATGTCGTATACGACCGTTCATCAAAATCCCAATCTTGGGTATCAATTCGCTGATCGGTTAAGCTGATCTTTCGTGACAAGGATACTTGAATCGACCTCGTTTTTATATTAAAAATGTGAAACGGAGAAAAAGGACAAATCAGAATGAAATAAATAATCGGTATAAGCTATTCTTTCGAAATATGTAAAGAGTTATTGCGATACTGATTATAGCGGATTTCCACGTATAAATAGTGTAGGAAATATTGAGGAGAAAGAGAGATAAGGACACAAGAAGAGAAAAATGGAATAAATGTCCGGATAATTAATGGTGTAATTTAATTTTAATGTCGATAGCATAAATCTCCGAGCAAGGAAACAGGGACTTGGAATTGATTGAGTGGAAAAAAAACTGTTTCAGGGATCGAATGCGGTCTGAAACAAAAGTTCAGAGATCAGCTCAATATCTTGAGCTTGTTTTGATTCTTCTTATTCCTTTGATTTTACTTTTTTCTCTCATAGAAAATTTCATACAAGTATAAAATAATATTCTGATTTCTGCATTCGTGATATTTTTTTCTTCTCTATGTATGTCAATAACTACTTGAGTTACACTGGTACTTCATGTATCATTGTTTTGTTTACCTTTTATAATTATGCTACTATATGAGATCTAACAATCCTTACGATTGGAAGAGTTGAGAAAAAATCTGTAATAAAATACACTGAAAATTCTACTGATAACCTGATTACGCCAATCAAGTCGGCAATAGAACAGAAGTCCTACTCTTTCTAGAAATATATGTTTGTTTTTAAGTGTTCATTATATGTAGACGAATTATTTTTTATTTGAGATGGCGAACCAAAAATTTATAGATCTTTCTCCAAATAAATGCGGCAAACGATTTCAATTTGATTTAATTTAACACTGAAAATGCGTGGTAATCCATATTCAAAGAGGAAGATGCTCACCGCTTATTGTTAGCATTTTGTTTGGCGATCACGATCCGAAGTAAAAGTCAAGGGTTTCGTAAGCTGCCGTGTGGTAGAAAATCCGTGTAGGAGGTTTCGACTGACTTCGAAACAAAAAGTGAACGCTATGAAGGTGTTTATACCGTTATTCCTGTCCCTTGCGTGGGTTTATAATCAGTAAATAAAATAGATCAATGACAATTTTGAGGAAAAATGGAGCAGCAAATACAAATTGTTCTTGAGCTTTTGGACCATCAAATTTTTGAAAAGGCGTCATAAAAGTGGAGATAAAGCAATATTCTGATATGACACAAGATTTCTATATCTCTATTGTAAAGATACATCCTCTGTAAAAATTTCTCCATGGTTTAGACTAAGAATCCTTCCAGGGTTATATTTTCTGTTAAGCAGTTCACACAACAAATAAATCTCTATTTAGTCTTTACTGACAATGTGATGACTGCAATACAATTTAGGAAAATTGTTCAATCGCAATATATATATATATCGATTGCAACTGCAGTCGTCACGATTTTCCAAAGGCAAAACATGAAAACGCTAAATTAAAAAAATTTTTTTCTAAAATATTATTTATTCAGAGATGCGTGATTTAATTAAACAAACTACAACTCTAAGATACCAAGCGACCTTCTAGAGTAGACAGCATTACTTTCGAATGCGTGGCTCTACGAGGGTGTAAACCAATTGTTTAGCTGCTCGTGCGAACAAATATGAAAATTCAAAATTCAAATCCAGATTCAAATGCGAATTGAAATGGTTGAACGCGCAAAGCACCTAGAAATAATTCGGTAATATTGCCGACCGTTCTAGAAATCGGGGTGCTGAATTAAATGGAAACATGATGATGAATCGTTAAGACAATCAAAGGTCTCTCCAGACTAGCGGACATGATGATGACGTGCTTCATTGCTACGATTGCGAATCTTCCCTAATCGCAGAGGTTACTTGGCGCACCTGCATACTCTGTGGTGCCAAAAATACCCAGAGCTTTCGCACCTTTCACAGCAAGTGTTACGAAACCGTGCCGTCAGTCTCTCTCGGAGGAGTCCGGCCTTTGAACCATCATCTGAACCATCAAATTATCCTACTTCTATTCCCGAAAACCCCCGGAAACTTGCCGCAACTTGCGTCAACTCGCTTAATACTTTTTTTCGTTGCAAAATTATCATATTTGATTCAATTTTGTACAACTAAGGAATTATTTTATTTTTCTGAAAACCTCGGAAAACTTGAATTGAGTATTGCGGAACATGCTAAAACTTTTGAAAGGAATAACAAGTTTTGCAAACTTACATTTTTTTTGCCAAACTTTTGTTTTTTTAACGTGAGTGAAAAACAAATGATTTGGAATTGACCACAAGTTCTTTTAACTCGCAGAAACTCACATCAAATTTTCCAAGCCATCACTGGAAATAACGTGGAAATTTTCATTATTTATTACAAGTTTCCATGAGCTGTAAATTTTATTTTAAAAATTCACTAAAATAAAATGAAGGGTCAAATATCTCAACAAGTTTTATATTATGTTGGAGTTGATGAATCTTAATCATTTGCAAAACTTGAATAGAATACTTCGCTAATTTTTTTACTTCATTTTAGTCTTTTTACACTCAAACACTGAACGCTCCACGAGATGATTTTCCTATCACTAGAATAAACACTCCTACTGCTATCGCTTTCAGATTCGGATATTGATGAACTGTCACTGCTGATTTTTAATTGCGGAATAATGCGATTTTTCGAAGAAACAGAATGGTCGTCAAGAACGGATAACTTTTGGTTGTTTATCCGCATCGTTACAGAAAAACTTTTAGTTTTTTGCGTGATCGTCGAATTAATAAAGTTTGACGCTGTAATTACCCGAGGGATGAAATGTTTTACTGGTGTTATAGTCGAAAACTAAAGACCAAGAAGAAATATGCACCACAAGGAACGGGATTACAATAGCAAAATGGGAGCAAAAAAGGAGGTAAGTTTACTTCAGAATAATAATAAAATAAGTTTTCCTTCCGAATATTCTAAGAAACTGAAACTAAGTATTTTTTAGATAGCGCTCAATGAATGTATCTCCCATAGAGCAGATTTCTATTACCCTCATTTTCCAATAAATTATTTGAAATAAATTTATCTCCCATAGAGTGGATTTAAATTAACCTCATTTTTCAATAAATTTTTTACATTCTCATTCTGAATGAGAAGGTATTGGTTTTATGTGAAAATTGACTTTCGCGGATTTGATGAAATC